>SMGT01005973.1:293275-351173 GCA_004794575.1 Lanistes nyassanus
CGTACGCTCGATCGTTCTCACTAACCCATCCACCCATCCCGTTCCATCTTCCCATTCTTCCCCCCCCCCGTCCCGTTCGATCGTTTTCCTTACCCCCTTTTCTCTTTTGTTTTCTGCACGCAGGCACGCACGCGTTCGTTTATTGTCTGTGTGTGCGTTCGCATGTGTATATACGTGTGGATGTGTGTGCGGGTAGTGGGGGAGAGGGGGCGGGGAGTGTGCAGGTGTGCGCGCGCGTGCTGTCCTTCGGGTGACCGACGAGCGGGCAGCAGCAGAGGACAACAACAGGACGGCGGCGGTTGTAGCTGCATGCTGTCGTGTGAAGCCAGCCAAGTGCTGCGTGGTGATAACAACCATCTTGAGGCAAAGATTTGTTACTGCCCCTTAACATATCGCTTTCCATTTTATTTTTTAAAAAAAACATAGAGCGCATTATCGAGTCGCCGATGCTGATGCCTGGGGATTTCCTTCTCAACAGATTCCTGTAAACTGCAGTCGATTGTTGGTCGTGCAGCAGGAGACTGGACGGTGAGTAGCCGCCTTATGATGTTTGATGATATTCAGTTGAATTCGTAAGACTGCGCAGGGTTGACAAAGAAAAATGGCGCATAGAACTATCAACTGTTTCAATCATTCTTTCGTTTTTCCTTTTAATTTCGTTCACATCATTCCGTTTCAAAAATTCCAGCATGCCACTGTGTTTGTTGGCTTGTCTAGCAACCTTCGTGTTTGCACACTTTATTATTTTTTTATCTTATCTTCCAGTCACTTATCAAAGTGTACGTATGCTTATGCACGTGAAATGTATGAATTAGTTTCAGATTATGAGAGGACGCTTTTCTTTCATAGCCATACTATTAGTAGTAAAGCCTTTTGTTTTATCTTCTAAACATTTTCCAGTCTTGAACTCTGTTCCAGCTTCGGTGTCTAATGAGAATAAAATCAATAATCAGCTTTCTGGTTTACTTTTTCCTCCGCAGTGGTAAATGTGTAAAAAGCGATCTCCAACTTTATATAGCAGGCAATATGTAAAAGCGAAAATGAACGATCATCAGCCACAACCTGGAAGGAGTAGCGCGTTAGACAACATGCAGAGTTAAGTTTAACACATCGATAGGCATGCACGTATTCTGTATGCTCTCCCTTTCTCCTTTCTCTCTCTCTCTCTGTATTGTCGAATGAAGCAGGTATATTTTGTATAATTTAATTTCTACATGTGATGGGACTGTTGCACTTATTCCATCCCTTTCCTGGGCATAAGTTAAAAAAGACTATTATTCTGCTATGAGCTGCACTGCCAACCTTTACTGCTTGCATATATTACTGGGAGAAAATAAAAGTACGCGTCACTCCACGTGCGCACATTCTTAACTAAATAAACAAATAAATAAGCGAAACGCACACAAACACATACAGGTAAGTTCGCACGCACTCGCACCTTGTCATGTCAAGGGTGGAGGCAGGGGGTGGGGGAGTGTCGAGAAAGCCTTCCATTCTGAAAGGTGGAGTGTAGCGGCACGCTGAGGTCAGCGTGGAGAGTGCTTGTCAAAAATGGTTATTTCCTTGTCACGTCACCGTGTGGCTAGGTCCGACGTCACGACAGACGTCACTGGGCTACTTCAGTTATCGCCGGGCTCGCCTCTTGCTGCTTCCATGGCTCGCATATCTGTGAGCCGCTGTGGTGGTAACGTCGGGTCAGACGACACAGCATTAATATTCTGGGAGCTGGCTCTGTCTGCAGAGTTAGCGACTGGGCGAAGACGGCTAAGCTCAGAGGTCGCCGCGATCACCGTGATCACCGTGATCACCGTGAGGCTGCTATACGGAATTTCTTTCCGAATTTCTTCCGCTTTCGTCAATCGGATGACAGTTGTCGTCAAGCCGATTAGGTCCAGGAAATAATGCCAAGTGTCTGGAAAGAATGCTAGGGGGCTCTTCTGTGTGCGTGTGTGTGTGCGTCTCTCTCTCTCTCTCTCGTGCGCGCTTGCTGTCGTCGTCGTCGTCGTCGTCATCATCATCATCGTCGTCGTCATCGTCGTCGTTGTCTTATTTTTCAAGTGAGAAGAAATCGGGGGAGGCAAGCAGGAAGTGCACAGGATTCCGATCTCCATTACTGTTCTACTACATAGTAACAGCTCTGATTTTTTAAAATGGTATAATAAAGACATTCTCTTTTTTTGTAAACCCCTGCTTTCATCTTCTTTTGGTCTCTTCTGAGGTTCTCTCTAGCTAGCCTAGAAGCAGGTTTGATTATGCTGAAATCAAATCCTTCAAGAACTACAGGTGCTCGGAATAATTTCGCCATTGACTGTTTCAGCATTACTCAACTTATGGTTCCCATTCTTTACCCTGGGTTGGTGACTGGGTATGATCGAACGAGTTAGTATGTCTGAAGGGAAAACTAAAACAATCTTCTCACTACAATGGAACTCATTTTCTTCTTGTTTGTTGCATAGTATTATCGCAGCACACAGATGAATACAAGGCCTTTTTATAGAAAGCTTCAGCAGCCTTTTCACGATTATAGGAGCTCTTTTCTGACTTTCTCATCACATAATTTTCTCGCAGTACACACGTATATACTAATTGCATACTTAATTATTACTAGTCCTACTTTTTATGATTCGAAGTTTAAGAAGCTTTAGAAGTCTGAGCAATGATTAGTCATCCTGTTCACACCCTCGTGGAGCATAACACCATGTAAAAGCGCTGAACTACTGGAGCCAATCAAATGACGAGCTATATTTAGGATGTGTAAAAAGCGGAGCCAATCAAATGGCGAGCTATATTTCGAAGGTCTTTCCAGGGGCGGGGGGAAGGGAGGGAGAGGGGGATGTTCCGAGAGGAGGGGGATTTAGGGGAAGGGGTGGGGTTAGGGTGGGGGCTAGGAGTAGGGGATATGTGGGGGTTGGGGTGGGGTATAGGCAGTAAAGATCTTCCAGGAAACTGCAAGGTTTTCAGTGGTGACCCTACGAGATTAGCATATTTTACGTAATACTGTATTTTGATTGGCTCCAGTTATTCTGCACGTCATTGCAGGTCTTTTTCATCGTCTTCGACTCCTCTTCCGAAGCCGTCCTGCAGGTACCCAGCGGTCTGCATTTCCTTCTCTTGCCGCGTGAAGTCCATTAGAGGGCTATGTATGGATGTCAGGTTTTGTCCATGGGAAGAACATGGCCCAGCCATCTCCGTTGTCTTTGCCTTTCGTCAACCACAATGTGATTTATACCTGTGCGTCCATTAATTTCTCCCTTGCTGAGTGATGGTTAGCATGCAGTAATTTTCTTCATTAATCATAACAACGAGACTAGAAGTAAACCGCTCAGGTCATAGAGTCCGCTAAATAAAAGTTTCACTGCCTGTTCGAAAGATAGCTGACTGGAAACTCTGTTCAGGTCCATTAACTCAAGTGCCTCAAAGCATACAAAACCTTGTTTAGGTTGATGCTGGTCCGAAAGAATATTTGTGAAAGGTTTGCTATTGTGATCGCATTAAACGCGTATTTATGTGTGAAACCTGATGGGTTCATTAATTTCAAAGAACACCAGTCGCCTAAAAACATGTAGTTATAGTGCCTGACGGAACCACTGCTTTCAGAGGACAGCGATGAAGGTAATAAATCGCTTCACCCATTTCATTGCGTGGCGGCATGTGCAGCAGCTGTTAACGGAAAAACAAATCGTTCGACAAAAGGAAGGACGTAAAATCCGTCAGTCTGAAGTTCACAGTATATGTCTCTGTATTATATGAGGAAAGCTAAGGTCCGTTGGCTGTTACTGAAATAAAACAGTGATTCTGAGTGAGACAAATAGCACACATTTGGGAAAATTTGGTATTGCCAACTCAGACGACTTCCGAAAATGGAAGCCCCAGAAAAGTGAGGTCTGTGAACATTGGCAAAATCGACTTTATCGGCTGAGAGAACCACCTATTTCACTAGTCATTTGAACTGATTACTTGATCAGACCTCACCAGGTGACTTGATGCCAGACATACGCTGCATTTTTCGCTCTTTACACAAGTCTATCCAACAGGTAAAGGCTGGTGAAAACGGAGATGTTACGATTCCCAACTTCCTGAAGAGTCAGCCTTCATGAAGTTCGAAAGAAAAAAGGGTGACCTGAGATATTACGAATGTGGGCGCTATTTTTTTTCTTTTTTTTTAAAAATTTCTACCTACACAGGGAATCTTTAACTTACTGTGGACACTTCTTTGTGATAAATACTATGCTTCAGCTTTGCGCATTCTCTCCCATTGAACAATGTTTATGTCATCGCTGTTCTTCTCATTTCCAGAGCGCGGAAACAGACATGATATTGATGCTTCTCAAATAGAACGCAATTGAAAAACTGTGTCGTACAACCACTGGGATCTACAGAAATACAACGATCAAAGGATTCTAAGGCTGACTGTAGACAAAACGCCGCGAGACAGTACAACAATATGCGTGACAGAAACAATATTACAACAGCCACAGTGTGGCAGATGAGGACCAGTGATGTTCGGAAATCTGCATCTACCTCGATGGGGCAGATGGAAACGCTAGTCAGCAGGGCCTGAGAAAAAAACCCACAAGACACAGCATCAAAATGAGAAGAATATCGCTGCAAACCTTGATGTCGAAAAGAACTCGCACCTGGCGTTTGCTGCTGCTGTGCAGCGTCCTCCTGTTCAGCTACCTGGTCACGTTTTATTCCTCCTTTTCCAAAGAGGACTCTGAGGGGGAAGAACTGGCCTTGACGGCCCTGCATGAGCGCCGTCTGGGACGCCGTCTGCTGGAAGACAGCAATCGCACCAACGCCAACTACCCTCGCGACGCCTTCACCCTGCAGCAGCGGCGCCGCGGGGCGGTGGTGCTGCACGTGGCGGGGATGGCCTACATGTTCGTTGCGCTGGCCGTGGTGTGCGACGAGTTCTTCGTCCCGTCGCTGAACGTCATCACCGAACGGCTGCACGTGCCGGAGGACGTGTCGGGCGCCACCTTCATGGCAGCGGGAGGCAGCGCCCCGGAGCTCTTCACCAGCGTCATCGGCGTCTTCATCGCCCAGAGCGATGTGGGCATCGGCACCATCGTCGGATCAGCCGTTTTCAACATCCTCTTCGTCATCGGCATGTGCGCCATGTTCAGCAGGGAGGCCCTGCACCTGACCTGGTGGCCGCTGTTTCGCGACGTCAGCTTCTACAGCACGTCGCTGGTTCTGCTCATCGCTTTCTTCTTCGACGGGTTCATCTACTGGTGGGAGGCGCTGATCCTCTTTCTGTTCTACGCCGGCTACGTCTTCTTCATGAAGTATGACCGCGTCATGGAGGCCAAGGTCAAAGGTTACCTATGCAGACCTGGCATGACAAGTCGGGTGCAAGACACAACCCAGCAGCCTCACGCCGTAAGTTGCAAGGACCGCCATAATCCGAGTTTTGATAAGACACTGTCCGAAAAAATGTGTCTACACGGAGAAAACACACGTATTTTTATTTATATTGAATCCCGAAAAAAGCACGTGTGTTTCCTCTGTGTAGAAATACGCATTTTCTGGGACAGTGGAACGGAGGGCAGTAGTTCACATCAGCAAACACCAAACTCAGTGTCGTGTGACAAAGGCCAGTAAACTCTAAATGGTACAACTGCACCAAAAATAAATTCTTGAACTCGTTTGCTGAAAAAAGTGGGAGATAACATGCGATAAAATGACGCTCGCCAATGGTGACTGTTCAGTGCAATTTTGTCTTCGCGGTTATTAGGTTTGTTTTAAGCAGAGGGTGTATGTGACAAAAGCAGCGAAGTGTCCCAGAGTGCAAGAATCGATATGAAGCTATGAGTTAAAACTGAAGAGTTTCTAGAATTCGCATGTGTTGTTCCTAGTATTTACTGAAAAGGGCGAAAGTTAAGTATTTAAATATCCAAAGTGAGTCTTGACTGTTTAGAATAAAGGGATCATAGGTAACGCTGGCATGCGCTTCTTGTTGTTACTCTGGATTTGACTCAGAATAGATTTGGACCTTTAAGACCGCCTCTGCACACTGAGGCCTAGGTCCTATCTGAACTAAGTGCGCAAATCAATGCTCAGTGAGCAACTGGGCGAATATGACGTGACACTAGACTATAGTTAGACGTCTAGTTAAAATTGTCTACTACTGATGATAATTTTTTTAACGGTAGTGTTAGGTCTTTGTTAACCGGAAAGAGAGTCCTATAGGGTTTTGTGTATTGATAGCAGAACTGCATAAGTCTTTGTATATTAACATTTCTTTAGTACACTGACCGTTTTACCGACAGTCAAAATAGTGTTTTGGTATCGACACAAAAATTGCTGTCGTATGCTGATTTTAAAAAATAAAGGTTTCTGTGCACTGAAGACAGAACTAGTGTTCCACTAGCTGAGCTTATGGCTTGGAGTGAACTAACACCAGAAACGTACTGCTGCTTTTCAGAGACGAGAAAGACAGCCGAGCCTGCCCATCCTCCATTCTGGAAGTGGCCGGTACAGGCATGGCATTCTGCAGCTGATGATTCACACTATAGACCCACTTTTGCAAGGTAGTTCCGGCACTCGTTTCCTCTTTGTTCCTGTCGTTGTCACGCAGCTTGTATAACCTTCTGACGCAACTCGCTGTTCTTAAGTGGACAGAATTCCATATCGCAGAACATAAATTCCAGCAATATAAAAATTCCATGCTCTAGTAATTTAGTAAGTGTCGCTAGAACTCATTCTTTCCAAAGGAGAAAAGCGAAACGTCAAGGTCTAGATCTTATAACTGTGCATACACATGAGCCTGCATGGTGAGTGTTGATGTGTGTCTGTGGGAGGACGAAGAAGGGTAAGGAGGGGTAGGGACGGGAGGTGGTAGGGGAGGGAATCCAAGCGGGTGCTGACGACCTCTGACAAGAGTTGGATGTTCACCCCGGTTACACGTTTGGCAGATAAAGTGCACGAGAAAGCTGCCGAGCTGCAGACGATGGCAAGCCTGCGTAAAGTCAGCAACCACAGCAACTGCGACAGGCAACACAGCGGCGCCTCTGTCGTCGACAAAGACAACAGCGTCAGTGTTCAGGTACAGACATGCGCAGTCAAGTCAGGGTTATTTGGTAACTTTCCTTTCTGTGTGTTCGTCTGCGTGCGGTCTTTAGAAGGACAGAGATGTGAAAAGCAAAATGTAGCTGCTGAAATAAAGATGTGCGGAGTAAGCAAGCGCCAGACTTAGTCCCATCAATGGCCTCACAGTCTTTTGTAGGCCGACAGCTAACCACACGGCGTGTGGTAGCTCCTGCCAAATTTCGAAAAAAAAGTGTTAAGCAACTCTTCGGCCTCAGCACCGAGTGGAAAAAACTCATTTCCCTACAGTCCTTGATGCCGATACTTTGGGGTGAAGTGGGTTTTTTTTCTGTTTGCTGACTGAACTGCGATCAATCGTACTGGGTCCCAGAAATGCACGCAGAAATATCTGTATAAAAAATAGACCTAAGAATTTGATTGGGAATAGAAATCTCTGAATGCGTTAATGTATCTTTGTACATGTTGAACATCTTAATCATCTAAAAATAAAAGTCAATCACAGCTCAGAACCAAAATATTGATGACAGGAAGTTTCCAATGGTCGCATGTCGCACGCTGCTTCATCAGCGGCCACCTGCAACAACACCATAAACAACACCCTCAGCCCAGAGAAGCGTTTCCATACTTCAGAGACAACGACGGCTAATTTGGGAAATGGAAGCGAATCCAAGCTGACAGAAGGGGGCGCTGTCTCGGCTTTGCCTCCCTCCGCCCCACACCCCGACGATTCCATTAGCTCGAGTGACACGCGCACAGAGGTAAATGCAACTGTTTCTCGATATTCCGAAGAAATCAGAAGCCTGCCTCCATCGGGATAGATTGTTGCTCAATTCAACATCACGTTTCGTTAGTGTCCTCGCCAAACCTCGTGTCTCATTGTGGCGCGAAATCGAGTTCCGAGGTTTGCCAAGGACACTGACGATTTTCTCTGCAGACAGTCTTGCGCCCTCTTCAACATTCGGATGGCAATGATATTGTTTTGCTTACCTTTGTCTGGCGCGTGCTCTTTCTTTCACTCACACACACACACATATATAATCTGACCATAGTGCCAGGCGTGTCTTTCAAGTGTTGCGTGACAAACACTAGTGGTATGGCTAATCCGGGGATAGTGGATATTTGTCGATTGGTTCTATTCGTTGCTCTGAATTCGCTTGCTTCTTTTAGTTATGCTTTAGATTTTTATGCAACAGAAGATAAATGATCAGATTTTAGTGTTAGTTGTCGAAATTTCTTTTTGAGCTTAAGTATATTCTGTATTACTGTATTAAGTACATACTGTATTAAGTATATTCTGTATTATTGTATTCAGTATATTCTGTATTACTGCATATACCTTTTGAGTGGGATGTATGCCTTCTTGTCCTTGCCTTCGCCTTGCAATTAATACTACAGAGAGGCACGCAGGTACAGACCGACCGACCGACCGACCGACCGACCGACCGACCGACCGACCGACCGACCGACCGACCGACCGACCGACCGACCGACCGACAGACAGACAGACAGACAGACAGACAGACAGACAGACAGACAGACAGACAGACAGGAAAATACGAGAGAGAGGGAGAGAGAGAGAGAAACCCGAAGGCATCATACATTTTTAATGAGAAACTGAATCGATAAACTTGCTTTAAAACCATTGAAAATATTATCTCAGCTATATTTAGAAACGTTTTATTGGTTGATTAAGACCTATTGCGCCGTGTCACACAAGCAGTGCTTTGACATAAAAAGAATGGTGGGAGGTAGTTCAGTTTGTTTATACCTTGGTTAAGATCTTTCTTTTTGTTTTCAGTTACATAGTAACAGCGAGATAAAGTATCCGAACCCTCAGCAACAAGAACGTGATAGCGTCCTGAAGGCTTTCAGCAAACTGAACCTAATTTATTTATTTGGCACTTTGGGGATACATTTATTAAAATGCAAACTGAACCTAATTTTTTTAGTTTGGCAGGCTGGAGCTATATAGTTATTAAATGTTTGGCTGTTGCTAGACTAAGGGACTTCGTTTATTTAGCTTGCGCGTCATCTGTGCGTAAATGTTGCGCTTTCCGACTCAGCCACACAGCGCTATTAAAAAAAACAGGTTGCAATGCTTGGTGCTACTCAATAAAAGGTTCATCTTTTCCTTTTCCTCTACCAGAAACGTCACACTCTGATCTAGCTGATCCTTTCGGGCGAAACGGAAAGGTTGATCTGGTTATATCTTGAGCCAAGTCAGACTCTGTATTGTTACAAAACCACTTAGAGCTGTAACCCCCAGCTATCCATGGAGTATTTTATTTCAGGTCTAGTTTCCTACACCATGGCTTATGTTGTGCAGAGTCATACGGAGGAAGAGGAACCTCTTGACCTCAGCTGGCCAAAGACGTGGCAGAAACAGGTCACCTACGTGTTGCTAGCACCAATCATCTTTCTGCTGTGGATCACGCTGGCGGACGTCCGCAGGCCAGTAAGCTGGAATCTGAAGACACACACAGAATTATGAACCTTGGACATTCTTTATGATTGTGTACAGCTGTACGGCAGTGATACTATCTTCTATCTATCGCAAGCGAAGGCAGTTTTTAGCGCTGTATTTAGCCTAAATTATGCGATTAAATTGTCATATTGTTATAAAGGTATTTGTAGTAATTTTAACTGGCCATCTCTCTAAATTCTTGCCTCAATACCAGTGTAAAAGACTTTCCTAATTTTCAGCAGCTAATCGAACCAGTAGTCATGTACGCGACTCCTAATATGACCACGTGACCTGAGTCATTAACATATCACCCGTGACCCCTATGGCGTATTCTAGACCAATCGTCAGCGCGAAATTGAACCCGAGGAAGGAAAAAGCGAGAGAGACAATTGGACGGCTCGTTGTTTTTCTTTTGCAGGAGAAGCGGAAATGGTTCGCCCTCACCTTTGTGGGCAGCGTGCTGTGGATTGCGGCTTACTCCTACCTGATGGTGTGGTGGGCCAATGAAACAGGGCAGACGATAGGAATTCCGGACGAAGTGAGTGCTCTTAATTGCTCGAGTCTGGCTGCGGCATCGCTTTCAAGCAGGCACGTGCGAAAAGATGTACACGTATGCACTCGATCGCGTTCATGCACGCACGTAAACATCCACACGCACACACACCGGTAGACCCACGCGTCTGCATGCACATACATGCATGCGCGTGGACAGACATGAGAAACTAACCTCTTTCGGTTCGTTGTTACTGTCTGCACGTATAGCCTGGACTGGATTATAGGTGTCCATTTTAAAAAAAACTTATAGAAAACGCTTTTTAATCTTTCAATCGCAACAGACACAAAAGTACAGGGAGGTTAAAAACAGGATGTTTGCTGTGACGGGGGGAGGGGGGCAGACGGAGAAGAACAATAGCAGCAACATAAAGAATGACAACAATAACAAGCAGACATTATAACTCGTCATTCTGACGAATGTAAACTACCGTTAATACAGGCTCCTACTCAGCTGACGTCGGAGCCGGTTCCAGCAAAGCTCCTCGTATTTAGTTTCGCTGCGGCAGGTTCTCACTTCTCCCCTCCCACCGCCACCCAACCACTTACCTGGCTACCTTTCCCGGTTGTGTCGCTAGACAGTGACGCACAGTGGGTCGTACGCACACCTGCAACTGGAGCAGCCCTCCTACGCACGAGGTGTGACGTAACAGCTAGAGAGGATTTGTGTCGTAACGAGCTTGTTCGCGTCACTCAACGTGACAGGCACACGCAGCTGGCCTCGGTAAGAGGCTTTTGCACGAGCAGCGTGGGAAGTTTAACTTCTGTGAAGCCACGGGGAAATGGCTGTAACTATATTTCGGTGGATTTCAAAGACAGTTTGTGAAAGTGCATAGTCGTTAAAAGCAATTTATTTCCTTATGTGTCGTCCTCGTGCTTGTGCTTAATATCTAAACATGTTTATAATTGATAAACGACAAACCAACAATAAGACAGGTAGGCAAGCAGACGGACGGACGGAGACAGAGACTGTACAGGGAGGCAGGCAGACTGAAATTAAATCACCGAAGAATTTGCCTTATTTTTCCTCAGCAGTGTTCTGATTGGATAACGCGTGTGTCAGATTTCTGCATGCGCGAATGGTCTTTCCCCCCGTGAATTCAGGTTGCTGTCCTCCATCGATGCCTTTGGCAGTCCCTCAGTTTCGATAAAAGCTTTAGTTGTGAAAAAGATTGAAACATTAAGTCTCTACTTTTTTTGCTCTCCCCCCCCCCCTTAGGCGCACGGTTCGTGACCGCAGTTTCCAGCAATACTATAAGTAGCAGATTCTCCTGTCGGGTACAGTCATTTACTTCTGGTTCGCATAATGTGATTTACTCCTGTTTAGTATGCCTTAGGTATGCCGTGCTTTTGCCGAGGCATTACAATTAGGCAAGCATGCTGTTATCACATTCGTATGTTTCCTAGACTAACGTGTCTGTTAAAAAAACAACAACTGTGGCGTGGGTGTACTCAGTGGGCAGGCTGCGCGTGTGCATCTCCCCTAAAGCTGACCAGCTTACCTGCACATTTTGGGATCTGTGTGTGTGTGTGTGTGATTTCAAGAGAGAGATCCAGAGACCCCTTATGCGTTCTGAAGATTTTTAAGATGCACATGTAAAGAAAGGCTTGCGCCCGCGCCCGCGTGCACGTGCAGGTGATGGGGCTGACCATCCTGGCGGCAGGAACGAGCATCCCGGACCTCATCACTAGCGTCATCGTGGCCAAAAAGGGATTCGGCGACATGGCTGTGTCCAGTTCTGTCGGCAGCAACATCTTCGACATCACCGTTGGGTACGCTGGAAAGGATGTTCTCACTGCGTCTAATTTTCTGTCGCTCTAAATGTCCGTCCGCCCGTCAGGCGTCCGCATGCTGGCCACCTGCATGCCCAGGCGCCTTCTGCTTCAGCCTTTTTTGTCTGTCTGCCTATGTATTCAATCTATCTAATCGCTTCTATATCAGCCTGTTTTGTGTCTGTCTGGCTACTTACCTAATCTAACTGTTTGGTCTTTGTCTCCTTCTGTCCTCTCTTTGCGTACTGCCTAATCTATCGAGTCAGTTTTCTTGACATTTTTCATTGTCTACAGGTTTCGAATTCTTCTACCTTCTTCTTTTGGTCTAATATCGATTGAGCCCATGTAACCATCGAATTACATTTTACGAAGTATCATACGGACGGTGAAAGCAACTCACTCTGGTAGTGTTTCATTCGTTATAGTTAAACAATGAACATTTCCACACTGACTTAAGTTGAAAACTTTTCAAATGTTCGCATACTGACTCAAGTTGAAAAGTCTTGAAAAGTCAGCTGCTGTACCTACAGAGCCCTGTCTGCTTGCCGAAGCAGATTTCAATTTCAGGCATTTAAGTGAGTTATAACCGTGCCTGCTCTTCTTGCAAAAGTGCATTTCCCACAGAGAGTTGGTTTTTTACTATATAAAGTTGATTTATTCATTCATTCCGTTTCGTCTGTTCACTCCAACAGACTTCCTGTTCCCTGGATCCTGTACGGGGCGGTGTCCAGTGGCAGCCCGTACCAAGTGAACAGCAGCGGGCTGCTCTGCTCCATCATCCTGCTCTTCATCATGCTGCTGGCCGTCATCATCGTCATCGCCGTCTGTCGCTGGCGCATGAGCAAGTTGATGGGCGTCCTCATGCTGGTCCTCTACGTTCTCTTTGTCATCGTCAGCGTGCTGCTGGAGTTTGGAATCATCAGTTGCCCGGCTTGAAAGTGTGTCTTCACCAGGACAGACACCTTATCACGTGGTCCCTGTGTTGACACGACGGGCCAGTATGTTAAAGGTGCTCAGACACAAAATAACAAGTACGGGCAACGGCTTTCTATTACAAGCCATGGTTTATTGTGAACGCATTTTTTTGCGACAGTTTTCATAACATCAAGAAAACACGCTTCCATTATCTATAAATGGAAGACTTTTTTTTTCGTCTGCTACACTGCTGTAGGAAATCTCGCGGCCGGCGGATGACGTCACGAGGAGACTCCCCAGATAAGAAACTACTGCCTTTCCTTTTGCTGACGTCACGCTTCTCGAACAAATCTGGCTGTTATCCCGTTCTACAGAGTCGGCTGCTAGAACATGGGAAAATGCTGATTCACATCCATTTCACCACAGCAGACATAGTCATACTAACATCTGTGTGATCATTTGTTTACCGAACGCGAAGATATTGCGAGAAATTTAATTGTGGCTGTGACAAATACTTGTATTAACTGTTTTAGAAGGACTGTTGTGGTTTTGCTGTGATGACCATGTGTCCCAAGACTTGTGTGATAGTGAACACTGTTGACCTGATGATCCTGACAGAGAACATTTGTACCACGAAGGAAACACGTTTAGCATAATACTGAAGATGGGTTAGCACACTGCCGAATATGGCATAATTAACACGATGCCGAAAAACTTAGAATTATTGCAAATATATTTAGCATGAAGGTAAACTTATTTAACACAATCCCAAACACATGTTTTATAAGAAGGTAAATATATTTAGCACG
The DNA here is from genome assembly GCA_004794575.1 of Lanistes nyassanus. Lineage (NCBI taxonomy): Eukaryota > Metazoa > Mollusca > Gastropoda > Architaenioglossa > Ampullariidae > Lanistes > Lanistes nyassanus. The sequence continues at coordinate 306,842 of SMGT01005973.1, forward strand.
ATGGCGAGCCCGGTTTATCACAATACTGATTACAAGACGTTTAACACTGTGCCAGATACGTTGAGTATTGTGGCGAACATATTTAGCATGACGGCAAACATAGCTTACACGATGCCTAACACATTATGGCTAACACGATGGTGAATACATTGAGTATTCTGGCAAACAGGCTTAGCATGGCGACAAACAGGCTTAGTACGACGCAGAGTATGTTTAAAATGACGACTAGCATGGTTTACCACAATGGCGAACGCGTTTAACACGATGTGAAGCACGTTGGACAAGGTGGACCCGTTATTTATTGATCATCAAGGCAGGGCAATTTTGAAGAACTAGACCAGAGACTTGGGTTAGCGTTTACACTGAGCTCTTGACCAGTTACAGGTTCGTTCTAACCGTCAACTAACCTTCCTTCAAAAGTAAGGTTAAAGCTTCATTAAAGGCTGGATGTGTGGTCCCATCCCTGAAAACAACATGCGCCTTCTGGTGAAAAGGGATATAGAGCGGCGGAACAGGTGTTACAGAAAAGAAAACACAAGAGAACCAAGATGGAACCATAACTTAATGAATTTTTCACGGAAGAATACTATCAGCCTCCTTCAAAGACGTGATTAATAAGAACCTCTCACAAACAAGGGAGTGTAATCCTCTCTCTCATGTCCACAACACCTTTACATAGTGTTCTTTTGATATAACTGTGTATAAAAAATACCTTTGCTCCCAAACGTAGAAGCCCGGAAAAACGGCGAACCATACATCGTTCTGGGATTGGCAGAAAACAACTGTATTTTGTGCTTGGATTGGCAGAAAACAAATGTATTTTGTGCTGGGATTGGCAGAAAGCTTTCTGAAGCCAATTTTCGCTGAGGACCTATTACTGTAGTGTTGTGTTGAACCGTCAACGTAAATATTGTACTGGGATTCTGTCGGGGGAGGTGGAAGCGACAGGCAGAAATCTCCAGTCTACGACAAAACAATCTGTGTGGGTTTCTGATGTTGTTATCATCAAGAAAATAATGTTGCTGTGTCAGCAAAGGTGAGAAAATTACTAGAATAATTATGGACATACATCTGGTCTGCCATCAAAGAGTTATTTAGTGTCAGGAGGAAGGAGGGAGATAAACACCTGCTTGGGCTGTTCCCTTGTTTTCATTATCGTTGACGCTTGCAGGAAATCACCAGCTGAAGATCACGGAGTCAGTTCTTGACGCGCCTAAAGCTGTCCACGGCTGGCTGAAAGTTGCAGAGATCCCACTACATTCCACACCAGGTGTTGCAGGAACACAGAAACCCTACAGATTCTAGCGCCATACAAGACTAAAAAGTATATAAGCCAGGCAATGCCTCCCTGCTTGTGTCCTTTACAAGCAAGCTAATACCGGTTCATTAGGACACATCCAGGTGGAATGCTTCGGCTTAAGTCAAGGCTTTTCTAACCAGACAAATGCCTGTCCTTGGCCGAACACGGTGATGGCCGTGTCTACAATAGCTAAGTTCGTCGAAATACAATGCACATTCGTCTAGTTAAAAAAAATCCTACGAACCCTGCGTCGATTATAGGAAATGTTACACTGAGAGGGTTCTGTAAGGAATGATCTTTCTTAACAGCTCCACCAGTTAACGCGTGGTTCGATTAAGCGGCTTCTACTGCTTGCACTGTTGCGCATGCAATGAGCCCTCGGATGACGTTTACACAGATTTCGATAACGCAGACTGTAAAGTGTTGCTTACTTGTCCATAGTCATTTAACTTTTTTTGTAATCCAGCATCAGCTGTGTTATTCTTCTCATCGGTGATGCTCTGTTAATTGTGACTGTTTGTTCTCTGTAAGACGTTCATGTGCAAATTTTCGTAAGGGCTTTTGTAGCTGCTATCTTCTTGAAGAAGTTTGCTGAAGACAGCGATGCAAACAGTACTGCTAGTCTGCTATCACGTGCAGTGTTAGGTCTTACACTAACAGTGTTTCTTGTACCGTGCACTAGGTCATTTTCTTCTGGGTATTTTTTTGGAGGGTGGCTGGGGACGGAGAGTTCTGTTTCTTATTGCTATTGACAACACACTACCTGTGCGGCTGACAACTTGCTAACAGACGAAAATTTATTTTGTTCTCTTAATATCTCCGCAGTTATTTACATAGTCTGATTGTGTTTCCCACCCCACTGCTCCTTCTCAGCATTATTTTCTTCCTTCCTTCCCAGCCCACAAGTCAACTTGAAGTGCACTCTCTCTCTCTCTCCATTTCCTCCCCGTGTACTTCCCTCTTTGTTGCAGCTGAGTCTCAGGCACGTTGTAGTCTTCCCTTCACTATTAGGTAATTGCAGTTATGTAACTGTCATCGCTGGGTCACCAGCGCAACTTCTTGATGTCAATAAACTGACATAAAATCTCAGTGAATTAACTAAAGAGGTTACTTTGGTTCGAGTGCTAATGTCGCAGTCGAGAAAATGAGAAACGAGAAACATCGTTTAATCCTGTGTGTGTGTGTGTTTGTTTTTTTTTTTACTGCGTCTTTCACACACATCTCTGTTGCCTTGTATAGTTTGAAGTCTATAGTTTGACTTTTGTGCCATGTCACAAGTCATTATACCACCCCTGTATTCCTTTATTTTAGTCATACTTTAAACTTATTCAGATTTTCAAAAAGAGGGTTCACGTATAAGTGGATGCCAGTTCGTCTGTGAGGTTACGGTGAGATAATAGATCGAGGTGGGGGTGGGGGTGGGGGTGGGATGGGGTGGGGTGGGGGAGAGGGGATAGGAGGAAGGCGAAAACAAAGACATAGTGGGAAGTCATCAGAACGCGAGCCAAGGAAACGCGCGCAGGAATGTCTCGTTGACTAAAACACGCAGCTGGCTGGTAGGCACAAAAACTGTACTTCAAGCTACCTGGCCGCCACGAACTTCGTCTCTACTGGCTTCCGTGTGCAGACTGCTTCCGACGTTGATTAAACAATCTTAGTACACAATTTAGTGCCGCCAGGTGGGCCTTGAGTGGACGCCCTGGGGATCGGGGATACAGCGAAGTTCGCTTCCAGTTTCCCCATGCCGTCTGTCTGGTGACTCAAACAGTAAATGTTGACTTTAGCCAAGAGGTTTACCAGCACAGAATTAGAAAGAAAGAAAAGGAAAGAAAGAAAAGGAAAGAAAGAAAAGGAAAGAAATAAAAGGAAAGAAAGAAAAGGAAAGAAAGAAAAGGAAATGCTTTTGTCGTGTCTAGTGGCAGTGGCTAAACGACATCCAAAATTTAGTTGCAAAATGAACGAAAATTATCCGTAAGATGCCAGATATTGAAACAGTCCTGGAAACAAAATCGTACTGTTTATATCCTTCTGCCTCTTTCTGATTTATGCTTTGTCGTGGAGGTATTTGTTTCAGGTCTTGCGCGCGCCTTTGTGGGTGAGTGCATGCGTGTGCATGCCTGGCTGCATATGTACGCGCGTATCTGCAAGTGATACTGTAGTCGATATTGTGCTATTCCAGTCAAAACTTCTCGTTTTGTTTCTCTCTGATGTGCTGTTCTCTTTCTTCCGCTACAATGAGGGAGAATCTGTTGCGGCTACAAAAATCTACAGACCTCCATAGGCAGGCATCCAAAAAGGCACTCACTAGCAGGATACCTGAAACAGCATACGTTGTTTTGAGAATTAATACTCCAAAGGAGAGAATGAGATTTCGGGACCGAACCCTTCACGAGCAGAACGCACCGTTTTTTTTTTTCTGGCCTCTCTGTCGCGCCTTCTCTAAAACACGCAACATCTCCCTCCCCCCCCCCCCCCCCCCCGCTCGAACCCCCTTTCCCCACCTGCAAGCGAACATGCGGTAAGTAAATGTTCAGCCTAATGGAGCCACAGGGAAGATGAGGGTGCTTCTGGGAGTTAGGTTTTAGGCAGGAAACTATCATCAAGGTGCCTGATCTGCCCCTGCTGATAAGACTGGCGGGAAGCATCTTTGCCTGAAAAGACACCCGATTCGGGTGATTGTTCGTTTCTCTTTCATCTGCAGCGAGAAGGACCGAGAGTGAAGATGAATGGCTAGAAAAACCATTGCAGCTATAGAAAAAAATTCACCGTCGTTGCATCTCTGCCGATAACGGTGGTCTAAAGCTTCGGGTGAAACAGTTTGTTAACGACAGCAAGAAAAGAATTTGTTGATATCCTGGTGTTGAACGGAGAGTCAGCATGTGTTCTTTGTCTATGCTCCTGTGTGTTCTAAGTTTTTGGTTTTACATGTTTCACATCTTTGGTTTTGTATGTTCTAAGTATAGGAACACAGGATTTAGAGCAGGGTTGCCACTACTGAACAGATCTTCATTCTGTAGATACTGTATGAGAAATACTTCCAGCACCAACAAAATCTCTTTATGTCTTCATAGACTACAAGAAAGAGTGCGGCATGCAGCCGCAATAATAATAATAAATTCAGTGTTCGCCCCTTATCAACAGCGTAGTGCATAACAACCATTTAATGTAGGAGGGGAACTATATAAAGATGATTGCAGATATTGTTTTCGTCTACTTTAACAGTGTAAACGGGTACATACGGGGGATCAAAAGCGACCGCATCCAACACTTGAACTGGTAGGCGTACTTGCATTGAGTCTTTTGTCCAACATTAGTTACATACCGAAGTACTTTGAGGCTAGTTTACCTTTTAGGTTCCCACACAAAGAGACAGCGCTTGTTCACGATGCGTTAGTTGTTACAGAAGCTGCTCTGATTAGGTCAGGGTGGTACTGTAATCCGTTCAGTTAGTAACCTGCACCAGTGATAAATAACATAAACAATCAAACAACTGGGAATCTGAGAATCTGTCATAAAGCGTTGTTATTTTTACCATCTCTTCCAACGTTCAGAATCAGCTTGCAAAACTTTATACGTACTTCTCCCACTTCCTTGTATTGCCTTACTCCCAAAGCCTCAGAAAATCAATAGGAAGACGACAAAAATGATGATGAGAACGATGACGACGAGGATGATGATATTGCTGCTGCTGACGACGACGACGACGACGGTGGTGGTGATGATAAAAAAACTCTGAAAATCAATAGAATGATGCATAGAGGGTCTGCCGTTAAAAATATCAATGTCAGGTGCCCCACAGAGGGGTAGCTCCTTGTAGAATTCAGACATGTCGATGGAAAAAAAAGTAGCGGGCTTGAAACAGAACCTCTCGGGATAAGTGTCTCTTACAAAAACTTAGATGAAAAGGTGTAAACTTTTTACAAGGGTCCTGTTTGCTAACTTAAAAGACATCAGAGGGTAAACTGTCAGGTCCCGGGGGTTTTGCACTTTTTCAGATCATTCGTGGATGGAAATAGTTTAAAACAAGAAATTTCTGCATCTAAAAGTGTACTGGAATTAAAATCCAAACACCCCTCCCAATTATCACCTTCACGGTGACGTAAAGAGATTTCAACTTCCTTGTCGAATTATGTGACACCCACCGCATGTGATATATTCAGAAGATCACGCCAATAATTGTATCAAGTCCCTGACTATAATTATCATCGGTGTTATGTGCTTTATTCGCTGCTAGAGATTTCAACTTCTTTGTTCACTGGATGCTTCGCCTCATAATCTGGTCGTTTTGCTTTACATACTTCTTTGAATGACTTCTTGAGGTCAAAGTATTTTTGTAGGTCAGCATGAATATTGTTTGCGTGTGAACATCCTCAGCTGCCTGCATTTCTTTTGCCTCGCACGTAAGCAACCCACCCCTGCCGCTGACCCCGTGAATTCCCTGCATTATGCTTTGGCCTCCTTTTGTCCACCGCGTGTTGAAGGAATGCCTCGAGACTCGAGAACCCCTCCTGCTGTTATCAAGGGCCGCTAGCGAAATCAAAACTCTGTATTTGCATTCTTTTGTATGTATTCTGTAAATGATTCGGCCTCCTGCATGCCAGACAACCTTAACGCAGTCCTCCAAGAAAAAAAACCCAGCGAATGGGCCTAACGACCACTCTTATGATCGAAAGTGGAGATCAGAACGCCCTTGCAAGCCAGCCCTGTATTTTAGGAGGAGAGCGGTAGATATACAAACGTCTCAAACAAAAGTTCAAGGTCTTGTAGATGTTGCAAATCTTCATCGTTTGTATACTTGCAGTCACTCAGGCCTGCTATGCGAGCGTTGAAATCGCTGCACAGTAACCACGGTAAGTGGGCGTGGTCACTGTTTTACAGTTCCTATGACTTCTAAGCTGTCTACGCCATCATTGTTATCGTCACCATAGATTACTGACTATTCAGGCGCTGTGTACACACAAGCAAGTATGAAGTCTGAAAAAGATTCAAAACAGACTTACCTATCATAAGAAAGATAATATTCCTGCTTGTTCAAGTAATATAATTTCAGCTGAAACAGCTTTATGGACACACACACACGCACGCACGCACGCGCACACTCACCACATGCACACACACACACACTGTCTGAGCGCGGGATGATTAGACCACCACGTCCTCCGGGAAAGAACGTTCAGCAGAGCCCAGCGGACATGACCAGGTCTCCAAAAGGACAGATGTATCGACGATAACGCAGAACTCCTTGAGCGTAGGGCTTTTCAATCTTTGCCCTGTACGACGGATGACGATGGTGATACGTTAAGTTCTGGTTCCACGTGTTTCACTTCTGGGACTTCTACGGGTTCCACGTCTTTCCTCCTACGTCTGTCACACCTTAGGATCTATGTGTCCTGTGTCTTTGGTGCAGCGTGTTTCACCTCTTGGGTTCCGCGTCTTTCACACCTTAGGATCTATGTGTTCTGTCTTTGGTGCAGCGTTTCACCTCCTGGGTTCCACGTCTTTCACACCTTAGGATCTATGTGCTCTGTCTTTGGTGCAGCGTGTTTCACCTCTTGGGTTCCACGTCTTTCACACCTTAGGATCTATGTGTTCTGTCTTTGGTGCAGCGTGTTTCACCTGCTGGGTTCCACGTCTTTCACACCTTAGGATCTATGTGTTCTGTCTTTGGTGCAGCGTGTTTCACCTCTTGGGTTCCGCGTCTTTCACACCTTATAATCTATGTGTTCTGTCTTTGGTGCAGCGTGTTTCACCTCTTGGGTTCCGCGTCTTTACACCTCCGGTGCTACGCCCTTCTACGTCTTTCACGTTTTCGTTCCACGTGTTTCAAGTATTTGGTTCTAAATGTTTCACACCTTTGTCCCTACTTCTTTTAGATGTATTTGAACTGCTGGCCGGTGCAGGAGCGTTTCTCCACGAAGGGAGACAGCTGAGATTGCAGCCAAAGGTCACGGTCTGAAGAGCAATATGCGGTCCAGTATTAAACCAGTTTGCATGGTACATAAAATAATATAGCGACGAAAACAAAGTCTGTCACTGCATTTGTGGCGTCTATAAATGTCTGTATAGAAAAAAATGCATTAAAAATATGACATTATGCGGTCGCAGTTAAAAATTTCAAAGTTGCAGAAGGAGGAGAAGTCGAACACAAACTTCCAAGAACAATGCCAGTATCTAAGAACAAAAAGGTGCTTTGCACTGCAAAGCTATGAATTGTCTGCTCCTAAAAGACGTTCCTCCTGGCCTGCTATCCGCTTTGTAGCCTCGACTGGCTACCGACAACAGAAGCGAGGAGCCCCCAAAGGGGAGACAACTTGAAGCCGTCCGTTGACAGGCAGGGCAGGCAGCGGGGGCCAGACACCGAAAGGGAAGCGAATGGAAAACTTAAGTTGTAAAACATCTGAAGCTCGCATGGTAGCCTCATCCTGTCTCGCAAAAAAAAAAAAAAAAAAAGGCAGCTGGTGAGGTGCAGGTGAGGCATGACGAGGGCTTTTAAAGGGGCCCTGTCAGTTTTGAAAGTTCCAAGATGAACAGTACTTGGTCTTGTTTTATTGTGCAGGGTGCAGCGTGCTGGTGATTATACGTAGTGTTACTCTGTATACTACCCCCTCCCCCACCCCACACGCTTAGTGTACGGAATTCTTAGCACGATTTGCTGTATCGCTTTCTATACAAATAATATACAACATTTTTCTCTTTCGCTCGCTCGCTTGCTTTAAGCGCTTGTGTGTGTGAGAGAGAGAGAGAGAGAGAAGGGTTACGAGTATATTACATATTACACCTCACCAATGACAGAAACAACGCTTATGCGTTTATACAATTGCTCTTATAGCATGATCGGGCAGCTTTATAAAGTTTTCCTGGCCATTTTTTATATTTTATTTTTTACCTTTCACCAGATTGTGCCTCACAGAGCCTCTACAGGACAACAGAACAGCAATTGTACGGAACTCACATACTGACAGCGTGCAGCGCACTGTTCAGTCTGCCTGTCACAAACCATATACTGTACAATCTCATCACTTCCGACTTGCTCTGAGAAACACCTTCACGTCACCAATACTGTACATCTTTACAGCTCTTACCCTTTAATCCTAACCTCATCACATGCACAGCCCTGCCTCCTGCAGCCGCTTCAGCCTCCTTAACTCTCGGAGCGCATTCCGATAGGACCGCTTAAAACCTTTATAAAAAGCAAGGGCTGTGTGTGTCTCTCAGCCTTCACCTCCGCTACAGAACTGGAAGGGCATAAAGATGAGAGATAAAGCGCGTGGGTTCGACGCACTCTTCTCGCGGCAGCTTCACAGACAGCTGACGAGGGACGAGAATGTTGCGCCCTAGATCCCGACACCTAAGTTTTTCCTTCCGGCTCTGATCTCAAGCGCTCCTGTCTGCGGACTTGTCATTGTCGGCTGTACGCCGTCGCGCAGAATAGTCTATTCCGTTTCAGAGGAATTTCTGGTGGCCTTCTCTGTAACTTACGGCAAACCTACTGGTGTCTCTGCAAGACTGACATCGTGTTCTGGTAGTGCTCCGGTTTCATGCATGTGCAGCAGAAAGCATTTGAACTCTACTCTCTCCCGTCATCGCTTTGTACTCTGCTGTTGTTGCACTAACCCTTTTAAGACTGTTTAAGCCGTCGCGGAAGGTTTGTCAATTATCTTGTGACGAGAGGTTGTGACGCTGTTAGAAGGAGCTCTTACCTGCCAGCAAGCCAAATCCAGAGATAAATCTTCAAACCCCTGGCTACAGCTGTGTTCAGAACTTGGCAATCAAATGTTCGCAACCTGGACGTATGCTTGCTTGCACAAGCGTTAAGCAGGTGGCAAATCTATAACAATTCCGTCAGATATCAGCAGTTTACGCCTGGAGCTGTTAAAATCGCGTCTAACGGGAGCACTTCTAAAAATAACAAAAAAGTGGCATTTTGTGCAAATGCAGGCCGATTTCACTTTTCGTTATCATCCAGAAAATTCCTCGAAGTGAATCACGAGTTTCCTGCAAGAAACTTACCTTTTAGAAAACAGTCCATAGGCACCAACCCCAAGTTCTCTGGCATCTACAAGTTTTATGGTCTAGCAGACCTGGTCAGGTCGTTGACTTCGCACCGACAAGCAATTCCTGGGACAGAGATATTGTGTTTGACACACAGGTGTGTGTTGTTGTTACCCTTAACAACCCAGCCCGGACGACATCACAGTTTTAGCGGGCACACGGTGGTCGTTTGGCAGTCAGCTGCCGTATTGTCGGCGTCGTATCAATGGCTGAATTTGAGGTGAGACAGTACGCTTCACACTTCTGTGTCAAAAGTAGCAGGCGAATTCATTTAAATGCTGAAAAAGTATTTTGGTAGGGTAGTGCGTGGGGGAGGGGCACACACACACACACATTTTAACGTATGCAAGTGAACCTCGCACTCACTCACTCACTCACCCAGGCACGCACGCACGCACGCACACAGAGGTATGCGTAACCTTCTGACGTCACAAAAAACCTTTTCAGTCAGAAAGAAAAGTTTTAGTATGGAGGGCATGCACATACTGGAGAAAACTCCTTTTTAAAAAAAAATCCTATTCCATGTCATAAATTGCAAATCGTTTACCCGACCCCCATTCCTTCGGCTCAGAATGAAGCTGTTGCTGTCCGTTGCTCTACTCCTACAACACGGCAAAGATAAACTTCCCTGCACTCCCTCAGCAACGCTCCTAAACCAAGACAGAGAAACCCCGCCCAAGGCCCTCTAGAGGTAGGGAAATGCAGAGGCGACAGAGGCGAATCTGTGCATTGTTGGGGAAAACATGCAATAATGGAGGCGCGGCAATGGCTATGAGCCACTACCCATTAAGGTACAGAAAAAGTAGGCAAGGTGCGTCGCAAGGAAAACGATACAAACGGAAAAAGGTAGGGAAGTGTTTTCACGTCCGCATTATGTCGAAATAGGAACAGACAAATGGGCCAGAGTGTGACGCGTTTCCGAGACAAGAAAAGAAAGAAAAAAAGTAGGGAGCAGGGGATGCCAGACTCGACAATGTTTTTATGTTGAAACGGAAAAAAGCTACCAGAATATTACTTGGCTATGTGGTTGTGACGAAACAAACAGCTACCGGCACTTTGACGTGTTGTTAGGGCAGAACAGCGAAACAACCATTAAATGGAACGTGTTATGACTAAACAATTTTAGACTCATAAGAATAGTGCGTCATAACACACACACACACACACAATCACAGTCCACCGACGGGAGCATAATATGACGAAACAGGTAATGCCCAGCAGCGATAACATCACGTAATACAAAATAAAGCCGAGTAAAAAACAAAAAGATTGTATGGAGGGCATGCACATACTGCATGGACACGACTGCTTACAAAAATCTTATCCCGCGTCTAAGATTAAAAATCTTTTCCTCGACCCCAACCACTGCGCTTTGAATGAACATGGAGCATCATACGACGAGACAGGCAATGCCAAGGAGCGAGAACATCACCTAGTACAACGAAGCAGAGTAAAATAAAAAAATTAAAAAAAAGTTCGAGAATAATTAATGTTATGACGTAACAGGGTTACGTGTTACATGAAACAGAAAAACAGTTCTAGAACGCGTTATGAGAATACCCCCCCCCCCTCCAAAAAAAGAAGAAAAAAAAACCGAACACAACATTATGTGTAGTTATGATAAAACAGGGAAAGTCCAATCAATATTGTGATGACAGAAATCCAGTCGTGTACGCCTCAGCTACGAAAACACTACGTGTTAATTTGAGGAACCATTAAAAAAATCAGACTATTCAGAGCTGTGATGATGAAAGAAGAAAATTACCACAATCGCTAAAAACTTACCAGCTCTTATTAAAAAACGGAAAAGCCAGCCTTGAGAACTTTACGTGTTTTATATGATGAACCAAAAAAATGTTCACACGGCAGTTTTACAGCAACGCGAAAGAGAGAAGCGATAATTTTACACGAGTTGTAATTGAGAAAAAACTCAGTGGCAGTCGACAGGGGAGGAAAAGAAATCTTACAGAAAGGAACTGTGACTGGTGAAAACCAGTTTGGAGCCCCCTATCCTGACAGTTTCTCTGGGCATATATTCCCCGTTTCTAGACCAGCACGTAAACATTAAATACGGAGAAAGGCAGTCATAAGTCATCAAAGTCTTTCTAACCTCCCTCCCATCCGGCGAAATAAAATCCCTAAAAAATACGCTATGGCGAACGCTTCCATAGATTTTGTTCAGTCTTTCTCGTCCGTTCGTGCACAGCTTCAACCTTACGGTTGGGGCTTCCTATTAGAGCAGAACGGCTGCTGATCCAGGCTGAACCGTACTTGGGTTTGTGCATGCACTTGCGTTCTTTAGATCAATTACAAAATCGTTCGCCGTGTTTTAAGCGCACTCTGGTGTACGGAAAGCGGTGTGTGTGTGCGTGTTTGTGGGGGTGGGGGGTGGGGATGTAACTGCCCATGCTGCTCCTGCCCATACTGGGCTGCATAGGCGTTTTTATCTACTCTCCAAACGTAAAAAATTAACAGGCCCACGAAGGTTGTTATGACTGGAAAAGCAGGTTTGAACCCTCTGACAACTCTGTCTTCAGCTGCATTAATGTTTCTATATCTGTTGCCATTCATCAAAATGTATGTAGACCCCATTCAGTCTCTCAAACGGGCGGGAATTTTGCATGGAGACAAAACACAAACGTTCCTGCAACCTACGACCTATGACGTCGGATCTATACATGGTGCCTTTTCTTCAGCAGGACTACCAGGAGGCGACGGACTACGCAAACTATGATGGCGCTGAAGACGACAACGTCACGTTCTGGCAGATGTTCTGGGAAAACCACAACTGGACGCTGCAGACGGACGACCCCAGCCACCGCAACTTCTACTCCATCGACGACGACAGCGACTCCTACGGCGAGTCGGCCAACGGGGCCGTCGTCCCGGCTGCAGACAGACTCTGGTGGATGGTGTTGTGTGTCCTGGCTGGCTTGCTGGTCGTGGTGTTCCGCCTCGTTGCCGAATGACGCGGTGACCAACGAGTTTTAGAGTCCGCCACCCTACTGCTGTTAATCTGCGGCGAGAGTTACCGACGCTACGCAAAATCACGAAAAGGACACGGCACAGAGCCGTGCTCAGTCCAAGCTTCATATGATGTTGCTGTTGGCCATAGAACAAGCATGAAAGAAATAGGTTCAGGAGTGAGTTGAATAGACACTCCAGTTTGTATCTGCTTTCCATACACAAAAATCATTGGCCTCGTTCACCAGGTCAAATGTATGGGTCCAGTTCGTATGGAAAGGACACAAGAACGTCTTGAGTGCAGCCTTGGGATTGACGTCTGCAGGGTTTCATGATGGTCATCTAAAGCCTTTTCGTGGCGCTCATCTATAGTTGCTAAATCCTTCAACTGCAGAAACCAGTGGCGAGACCGAGACACCGCGACGGAAAATGGCCAGGGTCGTTATGACGAAACTGAAAAGACAGACACGGAAAGTTTAATGTTGTAATATTTATGACGAAGCTGCAACTTTAGCGGGTTGTTTTACGTTCGTCAATGACAGCTGACTCTAGAAGCAAACGTGCAAGCGAACAGTGTATGGAAACTGGAGTCTACCGTGTGGATGACAATCGGGGTGTGCCCCTCTGGTTTGGGTCTTGAGAGTGCGTAGTGAAGCCTGGGCAAACTTAATCTTCTCCACCTTCTCTTGTTACCCAGATCTTACATAATATATCATGTACGTCATTTACTCCCCCCCCCCCCCCCCCCAAAAAAAAAATTTCAGCCGTGCCTTAACATCCCCTCCACCATTTACATCACCTTTTTTTTAAGGTACTGCAGAACTGATCTGCTCCCTTATCTCACCGTCCGCCTTTCTCATCCTTCATGGTGTCTGTGACGTTCAGGTATTTCGGGGCATTTATTTATAGGCACGAGCAGCCAAAAACCTGGTGCATTTTCTAAATTTGGAAATGGGTGGCTCCCCCACCCCTTCCTAGTCCGTTGCACAGACCTGGGGCTCGTTAAAAATCCAGGAAACCAACCTTCGCTGCTTGGAGTTTAAGATTAGCGTTTCGTTCGACTCGACGAAGCACCTGCAGATGAAGCCTATTAACGCCATCTGCATGTACGTGGCAAGCCACAAACACTTTACAGTGTCTCTGTCGTAATCTCAGCCCCACTCCAATAAAAATCGAAATTTCGAGGTTCTTCGTATTACCTGAAGATCTACAATCATGGTCCTCGAAAGAAATTTTGCTGTAATGTCAATGGAAAACTGCAGCAATAAGAACTTCGTTTAGGTTACTTAAAATTTTAGTAAATTTCTCAGTGTTAAGATTGATTAAAAGAATTATTATTCATAAGCATGGGTGGGGCAAAAAAAAACCCACTAAAAATGAACTCATGAAACTCTAAAGAACCGTGTCAAACGAATCAAAACCCGTTTCTCCAGCCAGTTTTGTTTTAAATTGTACGTAAGAATATACAAAAGAAGTTCGCTTTCTAGAGTGTGTGTGATGTTTGGAATTGCAGCAGAGTGACAGTAAAGACCACAGATCACGTTGGGATAGCACGGGCATCTCGAAATACAGTTCCCTCTTACATCAAGATATAGTTTGCACCTTTCGTGAAATATGGTCTACGCCAATCTCGAAATGCGAGCTGTACCTATCTCGAAATACGGATATCACGTATCTCGAGATAAGGCCTGTCGAGGAACACCAGCACGATGGCGCCGTTCGTCTGGCAGCAACAGCCAGCTGGCTGAGTTGTTTCGTTCATCGCATGCGAACGCACGAGAGTGATACACGATCAAAGAGTGGCTGCCGCCGGATAGACAAAGCGAGGGTGGGGGTGGGGGAGGGAGAAGGGGAAAAGGGTGAGGAAGGCTCATTACTTGCAACACTGCGCGCTCTGATGACGCTTGTTGCTCAACCGGATCCCTTGCCACAACAGTCGTCTATCGAAAAGTTAAGGCTGCTCAGAACCACAGACTATCCTTCGAGGGACCTGCAAAGTGTCCTCCACACCAGACGATACGTTTGTTTTCATGGCTTACTTCTAGTCTCCTCCGAGCACTTCAAATCATCCCATAACGCCAAATAATTAGTGATGGGGGTTGTGTTCTAATGATCGTGTTCTAACTAGACAGGTATTTTTTAAAAAGTGTAGAAAGCTATAAACTTGCCATCGAGTTGAATTTCAAAACAGTGAGAACAATCGCGAGATCGAAAGTTACCCAGGAAAACAAACGGCTCGTCTGCTTTGAACGGTACACCACACTAAGCTCCCTCGGCTACGCGTCTATCCAAGCATAATCTATGCTCCAAACTGAACCGTCGAGATAACAGATTCCAGCCAGGCGACGCTTACCGCCGCGATTAAAGACCACACCGTTTTGTTTGCTCCCAGAAATTGACGTGTTCCAAAGGTGTGCACGTGTTCTTCGTTAAATTCTGGCAGCACGTGGAATATCGTCTCTGATAGTCTGCTGGCATTCAGTACTACAGGACCGACAACTCTCACACCACTTCCAGCCTTAGAACTCCACCGTCAGTTTGTTACCTACTTTAGCCGGCTTGCACGATTCAACAAGGCGTGCCACTTTGTCGGTTCCGGCTGTTTACCCAGTAATGAAGCCATTGGTTCTTGAACTCTGGGAGGCCAGTAGAGGTCGCCATCAAGAGAACGGCACTAAAACCTGACCTCCGACCTCTGATCCCCGAGACAAAATCTCCAGCTGGGCCCACCTGTGCCTCAGCTGTTTCCAAACTTCCCGATCTCCATCTTTCGCTCACTGTCCGCTCTTCTCCAGAATTTCACACCACGATGATGACTTAGTTGTCTCGTGTAAAACCCTGTGTTATAGATGAGAATGCACGCCCCGTTATGGTGAAACTTTTCCTAGCATGGCGCACAAGACGCCCCGTTATGGTGAAACTTTTCCTAGCATGGCGCACAAGACGCCCCGTTATGGTGAAACTTTTCCTAGCATGGCGCACAAGCTCCCTGGTCAAAGTTCTCGTTCCCTCAAAGAGTAAACGCACAGACTCCACGGGAAAAATCCGTTTATAAAGATACATTTTACTTTCCTTTGATTTTGTCTTTGTGATTACAATGATCAAAAAATCAGCAAAATCGAGACCCCACTCCAACCCGCAATAACCCTCGATGTCATGGTCGCCCTCGATCGCTGATCCCAGAATAGCTGAACGACGATTTACGTCAGTCTTGCTGCAGAATAATCAACTTCCTCCACGCTTCACGTTTTCACAGACTCCCTAGTTACACACGCATTTGCAACACTCTCACGCACATTCCTCTCCGACACACAAACAGCATCTTCCGTCACACACGTGATCACCAGTCACACCTACACGCCCGCAGACACTCCCCACGGCATCACGCCTTTCACATCAAGGGGTCACTTGTTGCGGGTCAGGGTCCGCTGTTTCTCTGCGAACTCCACGATCTTCTCATCGACCTTGAGGCCTTTGCGCCTGCGCACTTCGTTCATGTAGGCACGCGCGCGGTTCTCGCTGTCCGCCTTCTCGCCGTACAGCATGTACTCCTCCTCTGTGGACGGCACCCAGAAAGGGTCCAGGTCAAGCACCTGCAGGACACACAGAACATATCGACAGTAAAGCCGGCCTCGCACGGCGCGACCAAGCCGCACGGACAGTCATGAGGAACCAGTCCGCAACAATAATGTAAATGAATTCCATCAAAACTCGGATTTTAAAGAACCGTGCAGCTCAGATCTTTAGATTTCGATCGACGTATTTCAGACAGTTTTTATTCTAGAGTGTAGCGCAGATCTGCCTGGAAACTCTTGACGAAATGTAAATTACATCTTTCTCATACGTTGCTGTATGCGTTCATTTGACACTGCCGAATATTCTGAGTTTCTCTGTGGACAATCGGCGGCCAATCGGCGGTAAAACGCTGGGCGGAAACAACAAAACACGTACAGGGGACTGCGTGTCTACTCGCGAATGCGCATACCCAGATGAGAGCAGCGGCCGTGACAGCAGCACGGTGCAACACGCCAATCAAGCAGCAAAGTTAGTTAACCTCCTAAAGAAAAAATGTAAGTAGACTGAACAGCACCAGTGCCGTCCCCTTGCTACTGTCCTTAAGGTAGCCCCTTCCCTACATCCGGCTTTTTAATACTTTGGCGACAGCCCCGTAAATGATGTACGGTATTGAAGCGCACAGTTTCCAGAGATTGCTTCTTCGTGCCTAGGAGAATTCGTATATTCGGCTGCTGACAAACGATCTTGAGCTGCTGCCACGGGGTGTAAGTATAGACACAAGCCACTGAACCCCATGTTTCCCCCCTCCCCCGCTACAGGCCTCGTTATACCCGCGAAGTCGTCACAGTCACTTAAAATCTAACCTTGTAAACGCCCATCGTGGAGGGAATTATATCGCTGTCCTGGTCCTAGCTGTTTTACAAACGAAAGTCGCGAATTCACCTGAACGAGCCCAAAGCAAAAGTCCCCCAAACCTCCAGGAATCTCAGCAGAAGTGGGTTTCAGTGACGCGAGGAGCAGACGCAATGACGTCACACCTCAAAGATCGCTGGTAAAAGCTCTCGCACCACTACCTACGGTCACTCGCTCCTTGCGGCGATAAACTCGGCTGGGTTATCTCCTCGGAAACTAAAACAGCTTGCTTATCGCTGGGCAAAACATCAGCTCGAAACGTTCCTCAGCTTTCACCCTAATGATTTAAGAGGGGCAACCATAGCGGTTACGTCCTCCAAATACCGGTTAACCACGCTGGGCTGTACATTAGAGAGTAATCTGAGGTCAGACCGTGTAAACTCACCCTCAGACATCTCGGGTTTACTAACCTCCCAGTGACTGAAGCTCAGCTGTGGGTTGGCCAGCCCCGACGTCCGCTTTCTCATCTCCTCCGCCAGCCCGAAGCTCTCCACGATAGGGAACTCCGCCGTGATGTTGAAGACCTGAGTTCCCTCCCGCAGCTCTTCGGAGATCACCCGACCGTTGCGTTTTCCGATCACAGCGTAGAGTTTCCCTGAGAGAAGAAGGCAGAGGTCACATGGCCATAAACAAAGTGGGACTGCATGAGTGCGTGCGTGGTTGTGCTTGTGCGTGAGGCGTGGATGGTGTAAATCAAAATGTGGGGGAGAATGGTGTTTGGGCATGCGCAAATATCAGAAGTGAAGCGCGGGTGACAGAATACTAAACCAAATAAAATTCTTTTATTCTCTCTCTGTGCATGTAAATGCTAAGACAGAGGGTGAGAGTGTGAGAGAGAGAGAGAGATAATGTCTGGTTCTGCAAACTGAAAAGGATCACAAGACGAGCACCAACTCACCCAGCAGGGTAAAAACCCACAAGACGAACACCAACTCACCCAGCACGTCTGTGGTCGAATGAATGGTGCATCGGTACATGGCCACCATCAGTCGCTGCGGCATGGTCTGGAAGGCCTTGCGACACCCGTCTTTAACCACCGACATCAGCTGGCCCGACATGGGGCCGAACACATCCCTCTTTCTAGCTTGCGTGCTGCGCTCTCGCTTTTCTCCTTCGGCTGCAGACTGCACGCTGGCAGACTGTTCTGTCTGTGACGAGGCAGAAAGCGAACCGTTCCCAGCACGCTTGTCTGTGCTGGTGGCTTTCTGGCCGTCCTTTGCATGGCTAGTTTCATTCTCATCATCCAGGTATTGCCACCTCTCGATGACGAAGCACACGCCCTGCATAGGCTCCTCACACAGCGGCCCTGCTTGCGTGGCCATCTGAAAACCCGCGATGATGCTGCTGTCATACTGCCTGACCTCCACTGCAAAGTCTGCCTTATTCTCCTCCATGGTGCTCCACACAGACAGGCGGTGGTAGCCTGGCACTCTGTTCAGTAGGATGTTGGGCCCATTGCGGCGTGGGCCAAATGCCCATATATGGTTGATAGCATCTGTCCAATTAGAACCCGCTACCTCAAACTCTTTTTGCAACTCCTGATGAAGGGTTTGCAGTTCCTGCCTGGCTGTTTCTTGGACCTGCAAGCGAATTCTAAGATCTTACATCACAAAAGTACTGCAATTCGGCCATTTTGTAAGCATTCTTATTTTTTTCTATTTCCTACCCCTTTAATGGCACAATTTTTGTAGCCCATTAAAACACTGTTCCCAGAAAAAAAAGCTCACCTGGAAGCCTGTCTGCAGATCACAGTGCTGACCAGCACGCTCGGCTGCCATGGCATCCAAAGTTCTGATGACCTCTTGATGGCGAAGGATACAGTCTACAACTCCTGGGGGCAGAGGTACGGCTCGGATTCGAACCACACACAGCTGGTTTGGCGTGCGAAGCTCCACCAATCCTTCATCAAGCACCTCGATATCCCCCTCGAAATCTTTGAGACAAGACCCCTTCAACACCGTGTTCTGATCCTGAATGGCCTCGTTCACCCTGTCCACGCGCGGCTTTGGGATGATGGTCTCTCGGAAAGGAACAATTGGCTTCGACACATTCACTTCCACTTTGGCGTATCTGGTACAAAGTATGACACATGGTTCTGACATAAGCTTTTGCTCAGAAACTTCTATCGTGACCACGAAAACTAAAGAATTAAAGCGTGTACATTGTACTTATTTTATTTTTAGGCTGCTTTTGCTGGCTATTCATCTCCACTCAACTTCAGCTGTTATGTGTTTTAAGGTAAAACGATGAGCACCTTGTTTTAAACTTTATTTATTCAAACTTAACACAGAGACTGTACCTTCTGTATCAAGTGGCATCAAAAATATTCACCTCCATGACTCACCTTTCTCTCAGATCGTCGATGCACCTCTGCAGGTGGACCTCACCTGCTGTGACAATGACATGCTCTCCCGTCTCCTGCAGCAGCACACGGACGCAGGGGTCAGCTTGGTTCAGCAGCCGCAGGCCCTCCATTAGTTTGGACATGTCACCTGCACACACAACGTCACTTTCCCCTGATGGCTGGCTGGCAGTGTAACACTCAGTCAGCAATGTAACCTACGTTCTGGCACAGGTGCCATTGGAAAAGACGCAGAAAGGTGTGATGGGGGAAGAGGGGAACAGAAAGCAGCAGGATGCCAGGGCATGTGGAAAAAATCTCTGACACTACATCCAGAAAGAATGTGTGCAAGACACAAGATCTGGACTCGCAACCATCCTTTTTTTTCTGAAGCTCAAAGCCTCCAATGACAACGTTTTGTCAGAGACTTCCAATAAAAGGAACTTGTAAGTTTTAGAGTCTATTACTGTGCAGAAAGCCAGTTATCTTGTTTAACTCAATCAAATCTTTTTGTGAATGACTCTACGATCGGTAGGTTCTTTGAGTGAGGTGAATTACGAGAGTAGTTTCATTTTTACAAATTTGATGTGCAAACTACACAGGGAATTTTAGTGGTCTAAGGGAATAAAGGGATGAATTAAAAGCAGCTTATTCTCTCTGCAAACATTGCCCTTTAGCTACCAAACTCTGAGTGCAAATGGCCGTGTTGGTGACCAACCACCAATTCAAGAAATATTTCTACTGCAAATGTGTTCTGTTATTTACTTGGCAATGAAGAAAGTGTAAAAATATTTCTTTGATCTGAAAACACTAAATATTAGAACTAGTGGTGTAAAGGACATGCCACACGTGAGCCTGTTTCAATTACAGTGTATTTTCACCTTGTAATCTAATTATTAATTTTTATCATAGACTTGGGATCAACTTCTTGTTTACTACACTTTAGAAATATTTTTAAGCAGCACCAAACTCAGACACCAAATTTATTGAATCACTGAGCAAAAAACTTTGTAAAAAAATCGTCTTAAATGATGCACGGTTTGATTTGCTATAAGTTCCACTGCTACTTTTTGTTAATCTCACCTAAGTATCATGCGACTATCATGTAAAGACTGACAGCCGTTTTGTGAGAATCGATTGTGTTAACGTGTTACCACGGCTTGTCTTAGGCTGCTAGTTCCGAAGATTTGATGGCATGCTTCATCCCACAGAGCCTACGTCAAATTAAGAAACGTGAGCAAACACACCTGGTGATACTGGCTCCACTGCCACACGCATGATGGGTGCAGCATCAAAATACATATCTGTGAAAGCGGGACAAGCAAGGGTGGAAGATATTGTTGCCGACTTCAATATGTGATCTTCTAGTCCACCTATACCTGAAAGGAAACCATGAATTACTTTGCATTACAACTTTTGACAGATTATTGTGTGCGTGGGTGGGTGGGACCACCACTCATGAGAGAAATAACAAGTACTTTTGAAAATGAAGACCTCATATTCGTAACACTGGGGTTCAACAATAGGATGGAAAATTTGGGTACTTTCTCTTCTCAGCAAACCATAAATCATCCAGCTTAGCTGATATGTTCAAAATAAATTTCCCCTCTCTCCCCATCTCTCTTTTTCAAGCATGAGTGCAGCAGTCAAGCGCATCTATTTCTATTAGACTCTGTAACTGTTTTAAACAAGAATCCTTCCAGTGTACACATACCTAGAACATTTCCAGCCAATACGCAATCCAGCTGTTCAAGTTCTCTGCCCATGAACATGTAGAGATCGTCAACAACAAAAGATGTGACATGTTGCTTGCTGCCTAGCTGATGTATGTTTTCAGCCACATTTTCTCCATCGATCTGGCGAACAGAAGACAGCAAGTGTTCATGTTTACCAGCTGTCTACCTGCATCATTTGATTAGAAAAAAATGAAAAAAATAACCCCATAGGAAAGAGCTAATTTGACAGGTGTTTGCAGACCATTGACCATCCTATATACAAGAAGCACAGCAATAAAAACTTTACCTGCACCAACGTGGCAGCTGGGTCATGCTTTGGCTCAAGCACATACAGGCGCTGACCTCTGCGAACAGCTCCACTAAAGACCCGAGCAAAAGCAATGAAGACATGGCTGTCTTCAGCCTCCTTGTTGCAATCCTTCCTGTCAGTTTCCTGCAATTGAATTGTCTCCCCTTCGCCACACTCTGGAGAGAGAATTAAGCAATCTTCATCATAACGGTTACGCAGTCAGCACGATGGCCGATTGTTTAAGGCTGCATCATCAACAGAGGAATGAAAAGCAAAAGACAGCCAAAAAACCCTCAGGAACAAAAATTTAAAACCTCGTCCAGCTTCTCCGTTCTCAGCCTGGCTAACGGGCGCGTTGTTTATCTGGCTCTCTATCTTTGCAGCGTAACGTTGTCGAGCCTGCTGTGCTCGTTCTTGAATTTCTTGCTCTGTGAGAGGCCTGTATGTGGACAACAATGTACATAATTTCTTGCTTTGTAAAAGACTAGGATGTGTATTTAAAGTATTTAAAAATTAACATGTGACTGGTTACCCTAAGCAAGCATCATGAATGCTTTCGTTTTTATCTGCCAGCAATAGATTCTCAATATCTTACTTGGAGCTCTAAACTATAGCAAATAATAAATAAAGTAGACTGCTTTTCTTGGGGGGATCCACAAGAATGAACATCCTGTCAGGACACCAGACTATGCAGCCGCACCCAGACACATCTGCTCAAACACAACCATTTCCATGTCTGACAGTAAACTTAACAAATCCTGTTGTTTACAGAACATCAATTGTAACATTCTGTGAACAATATAATTCTCAAGCATCAATGAAAAGCAGTGTGAAGGTTGAATTTCTCTCTCTCTCTCGTCTCACCTTGGTTTGTTTTGAGGTAGATTCTTCCTCTCAACAGGAAACATTTTCGACACATAAATAATAATAGGGGCATCAGTTTCCGAAGAGCACGCCAGGAAATCTAGACAAAGATCAAAGGGAAAAAAACCCAGAAAGCTAATGGATTTTTCTTTCTGTTCGTACTAGCTGCAACGATTCATAGTCTGATATGTACATAAACTCAAAATTTACATTCAGGCAAACATTTTCCTGAGCAATTTCCACCAACCTCAGCTAGTCAGCCATGCATTTTCTGAAGTTAACAATGATTAGCTACCTTCTTTCAGCTGCCTTGTGGGAAGTGGAAAGGAGTTGAACTGCCGGTTCTGACTACACATCAGTTTTTCGACTCGCTCCTCCGACATCTGCAGGGGTGATGGCAACTGTTCTGCCACAACAGCTTAAACACAAAAACTACTCTATACTGCACAAGGAAGTTGGATGTCAGGCTTAAAGAGCAATGTGTGTATTAAACGGTAAAATGCTGACTACATACACCCAGTAAAAGTTTAAACCCAGTCACCAGCTCTCTTGCATTCAGAGTCATTCACCAAAAGACTGGTCATAAAATCATCTGCTGGATTTCCCATCTTAGCTCCAGCTCTTGTACAGAGGGTTGTCTTTGTACAGAGCATGAAAAAAGAGGTGATATGCACATACATCTATATACAACCATATGATTAACTCAGCATGGATGACAGAGAATGAGTTTCTGCCCACATTGAACACATTTTTCACACGGAACAAGACATTCTGAACCAGTGTTTTAAAATTCCTAAACCTCGTGCAAATGAAAGAAATTTCCTCTCACCAAGGACAGCATTAGAAACTGGGAGCCACTGAGACACGATGGCCTGCAGCTGCACACGGGAGTCCGAGTGTTTCATGTCCCGTGGGGCCACTGTCAGACCAAGGGATTTAATAATCTTCTCAGCCATTTCCTTGTCTCTGGAAAGAAAAATATGCTATTAATATTTTGATCATTTGAATTAGAAGAAATAACACACACACACACACAGATGCACGTCCATATGCACACACATGTACACCATACACACCATAGGGTCTGATGGGGTGAAATTGGTTAAGAAATGAGATGGACAAACCTTTTCTCTATCACAGCATCATACACGGCCCAGATGTTGTCAAGAACAAACTGTACAAACAATGGCTTCTTGCCCTTGGACTGAAAACACAGTGCATCACATTTCTAAATACAAATTTGCTACAATCTAGCCAAAGATTATTGACTTGGATACGATACAATGTTAAGTAATTGCAGTATTTTTGCTTGCAGTTTAAGAAATAGTTTGCCCTGGGACCTTGAATAACATCATCAGTGTCAGCAATTGAACGCAGAAAGTTGAGCTCCTCCACAATACAGTCAAATAACAACACATAAAAGATGCAAATACAGGTGAATAAAAGGAAAAATGCAATAAAGAAACAGAAAACTAGAGTGTTCACCTGAGCTCCCTTTACTATACGCTTAGCCTTTATGTTGACAAAGTAGTCTCCCCATAGTGTTTTCTGTAAAGCAGCCTTATTTATGTTAAGCTTGACTGCATACAGTTCCGCAAAATGGTTAATACTGCAACAAGAAAAAAAGAAAGATAATTTATGGATGCCTTTCTGTTGTTAGGCGTTAACTTTAAAACTTAAAAGTCAATAGAAAGAGACAGACAGGCCAAATTTTGCTACTTTCGGATGGCGTTCTATGTTTTCTACTTTTCACCAGTTTAAATCAACACTTCTATGTGCTTTTTTCTACAGTAAACAGGTTGTAAATTTAATATTTTAAAAAAAATAGAAAGACTCTTAATTAGCATGCCGATAGTTCTTCTGATCAATTTTTCAACAAAGGCAAATAAATGTACATTACTACAAATTACGTGAATGTAGTCAATACTTACAACTGCCACAAAAGCTGCCAAAAGAATGTTAAGTCAACGCACCAGCTACTCTGACAGTAACTTTGTCATTTACTCCACATTAAACGTAACCAAGCAACTTACGTAAATCCCCAGCCATCTAATGCACTAGCAAATATGACATTGCCTCGGTCAGGTGAAAAGAAGATATTTTTCTCCTCCTCTTCATCTTCAATAGTGGTCCAGTCATAGGTCTGAACACAAAATGGTGAGAGGGAGTACGGAAAACGGAAAGAACATAAAGAAGCTCAATCTGAAAACATCTTTAACCACAAATTCTTGCAAGGGGCAAATAACTGAATGCAGTATGGTGAAATAACTATTGCTTTGAAACATGTAATGCAGTTACTAAGAAATAACCCTGTAATGATTTTAACATTCAATAGATCACTCTATCTGAATCTACTTTACCAGAGAGGGTGATGAGAATGGCATGGGAGAGCGCAAAATGTAATCACCTTCAGATCTTCTTTAGCACCAAGTTCAGTTGTTTGCTGAAGGGAAAAAAACCACAAGCACAGAACATGAAACATGATTTGTTATGGTATCACAGATAAACCCAAATAAAATTCTGCAGTTTGTGGCTTAGGAATGTTCAGAGTATGAGGTTTGCATAACCCACCATTAGTTATGACAGTGATTGAACATGACATCTGTCACTGAAACTTTCTACATATTGAAACTCTTCCTTTGTCAAACCATGTGGATGAAGATGATGAAGATATTAACAGACAATGATGACCATGACAACAACTTACTTTTCTGACTTTTGAGTAAGCAATCTAAAATCATCTCCAGGTGCCCTAACCATGTTCCTGAGCTAATACAAATTTTTGCATCTTATATGCTTCCCTTTTACCATAATGCAGATAATGTTGAATGAAGAAAATTTCAAAGTCATTGAACAAGGGTGACTTAACCTTTGGCAGCCTGCCACCCTCATTAAATTTATACACCTCATTAAGGGATTTCATTTTACCCACAGAATGTGAAGTGCATTGTGCAATTTCGATTATCTTTTCCCCCTGTGCGTTAATGTGGTCCAGGTAAAACAACAAAACGCTCCCAGTATGATATCCTGGAAAAAAAATCACTTCTTAGAAAGGGTCTACTTACTGCAGAGGTCCTTTCCATCGCTTCAGACGTAAACAACTGATTTGTCAGCAGATTAACCTAGCCACACACACACACACAAAATTGCCTCTGTATGGCCAATACATCCATAGTGAAACATACGATTCATAAATTTTTATCTCTTTCGTTGAATTCCTTAAATACTTCTTGTCATTTACAATCAACACTCTGTCAATGACATACCACACAAAAATACTGCTCCTTTTTTCTTTGGAAGCCTAGACTTATGTAAGAACTTTTCTGATGTTCACACTTTCCATAAATACTCCAGTCTTCATCAGTCTGAAACTTGTCTGCAGCTTGTAAACCACATTATGCAGTATGAACAGCTTAACATTCCCTTTTTTACTGACCTCCACAAGAATCTGCTGGAGATGGTAAAATGCCTCAAGTGGTGCCATTTTCATCTCCGTAATAAGGCGATCTATTTTGTTCAGCACTAAGATGGGACGAATGTTCTCTAGCCACACTTGTCTCAGCACTGCATGAGTCTGAAACAAATAAGAAAACCTGGAAATGCCTGGTCAATGGGCAGCAAGTGAACATCCGTAAGAACTCTCACCATCCTGACACTGACTCACATCATTCCACATAGTCTACAGAGTGCTGACGATTCAAGCTTAGATGCAGTCATCCTCACCTGAGGTGAAACACCTTCAACAACATCTACAATCACTATAGCTCCATCGCAGAGCCGCACAGCTGTTGACACTTCACTGGAAAAGTCAACGTGTCCTGGAGAGTCAATCAAGTTCACAAGGTACTGGACTTTATCTGCAATAAAGAATGTGACTATGTAAAAGTAGCCAAATTATTATGCATATGTTCAGCAAGAGGAGTGAGAGATCAACACATTTATCTCATTAGCGTTCGTTAGAGCAGTACCACTTTTATTTGGTTGCTATGTAAGGGACAATATGCAACTATTACTTCTCTCCACATCACTGACCTTTCCATGCTATGTCAGACAGATTTGCATCTCATCTCCTCAAAAATCAATTTTCTACCCTAAATCTCAGCTCACCTACTTCGACTCAAGGTTATTATTTTTTACTTTTTCAAATTTCTGCCATATTATAAAGATCTCAGTTTATTTTAAAGTGTCCTGAAAATAAATAATCCCATTAAGGAAAAGGGACTTGATTTTTTAAAAACATTTTGATAATGTAAATGGTACTAAAACACTTAAAACATAACACAGGCTAGCTGAAAAGAAACACACACACACACACACATTGTTTGATCTTAGATATCCCAAAACACACTTCTTACCTTTCTCATAAAAAAGGGATATTGCACTAGACTTCATGGTAATGCCACGGGTCTGTTCATCTTCTCTGCTGTCCATGTATCGCATCTGCACTGAAGACAAAACTAGTAAGGATATTTTTCATAATATCCTTATACAGAGCACTTTATAATGCATGATCAGCAGTAATTTATGCACAAAACTTCAAAAAAGATGCATAAGATTTTCAGGGTGACCCCCAATATTTTACAAAATCACCCTCATGTAACAAATAATTTGTAGCAAACACTCTCGCTCTCTCTCACATCCACACACACGACACATGCCTAGGTACATGCATGCACTCCCATGCATGGAGACACTCTCTGCACAAGCCATCTTGTTGCAGGTATCTGGTGGTTGTTTTCCAGTGCATAGCTTAGTAATAGGACCCACTCTCCCACCCCCACAGTGTAAAATCACCATGAGAAGAAAACACTGTTTCTCTAAAATTACCTATAGTATTACTATTAGTAGTACTACTAATAGTACTAATACTAATTGTACTACACAAACACACAATATAAAAGACAGGTAGCTCTTTGCTGTTTTCTCCTTACAGCAAAAAAATGAATGCCACTACTCACCTTTCCTGCCATTCTCTGGGATATAATGCCATTGCTAGCAACAAGAGCATCTGCCAAAGTGGTTTTTCCTGTAAAGTAAGTTTTCCAAAGGTAAATTTCATTGTGATACATGGCTTTAGTTTTACTGCACATAATTTTCAGTCACTCTGGTGAACAAGTATAGGAAGCTAATTTGTAAAGAAAAGTGCTTTCACCTAATGGTGACTTCACACTTTAGGAAGGAGCAGTGAACAAAGCAGGATAAAGCAACCAAACCCTGAGGTAACCTCACCCAGGGCTTGGGGCCCTGGACAGCACTGCAGTTAGACCTGCACACTAGCGTGTGGAAAAGTTGCTGGTTCGAATCAAGGACTGACAGGAGTTTCCAAGCATTATATCCTATAATCCTGGAGTTAAACATTGTGCAGACTCATTTGGCCATCCTCTTAATATTAAACGGTATCTCTGCACTATCAGTCTGATGGTTCTTTCACAGCCCAGCTGAGTAACAGGACTTTTCGCCCACCCTAACATCCAAAGTGCAAAACCACTATGAGGTAACAGTACTGTCCCTCTACAATTACCTCCCTACATTATAGTACATACCTAGAATTTTACTGTCAGAAACATAAACAGATGCCACATAAAGACAGCGTGGGCATTGGGACACAAGCCCCTATTTTTTTTCAGCATCTTACAGTGATATAAATGAAGTTCAGTTGCCCGCCACCCAGTATTTTTGTTCATTACTCAAAACAGCTTATAGCCTTACTTTATTTTTAAAATAATGGTACTGCTAATTATATTGGTTATTAAAAGTTATATTTTCTTGCCAGTTTGAATTTCAGACAGGACCTAATATACTGTTACATTTAAATGGAGTATAAAATTATTTGCTGGTCTTGCTGGGGAGAATTACAATAATCACCACTACTCACCATGGTCAACATGAGCCAAAATACAGATATTTCTAACAGCAGAAGGGTTTTTCTGCAAAGCTGCTAACTCTGTTGTTGTCTTGACAGGCATGACGACTCACTTCCTTGGAATGGAAAACTTAACATAAATCCACTTTTTACTTTTAGTCCTAAGACCTTAGAATCTTGCATCAAGTTCCAATGTTTTCAAAACATGATGCTATGACAGCAATACTACCACTACTAATAGCATGAATTAAATTTTATTTGCAAATAAATGCAAATGACTATTGCTTTCAAAGTCATCGTTAATGCTAAGGCAGTAGACTAGAAGTACCGAATGTATTTTTGATTTTTACCATTAATTTCAAGAAAAGGAAAAATGGACAGTAACGAAACTTATTAAAAACCGGCAAGCACCTTCGGGGCCTGAATCCAGGGACTAAATCATTCCTAAATTGTAAATGCAATAAATACGATGTTATGTATGGCGTCAAAAAAAAAGTACAAGACAGATGGAGATCGGTAAGATAACTGACAACGCATATCCTGTGGCTGCATGGCACAGTGAGCTGACAAAGGGAAAGGATGATTACGAATGTATGATATGTATACATAGAATAAAATCGGTGGAGATAAGCAGTACAGCAGCAACATCTGCGCTAGTAGAGAGTAAATAGTTAAAACACACTGACTGACAGATTGACTGACTCAGTGACTGAAATTAGCAAGCTCGATCAATTGACTAAAACCGTGCAATTTTCAAAATTCGGTTCCTAAAGAAAATTTGAGTTTACCTAGATTCAGGAAAAAGCTTTTTTTCTAAAAATGAACGTTGACAACAAAGTAAATGTCAAATTATTCGGTCTGTAATCAACGATCTGCCAGTGTCTGCTACTGTTGCAATCCCCATCCCATGTGTTGCCTGTACTGCAAGAACAATCACCGAAGACAGCAAGTTGGAGTTCGCTCCCCTGTCCCCGAGTGGCACCGAAAGTTACAAACGTAGTACCGAACCTCAGCATCAATAAACTTTAAAATTTAAAAATCCAAATTTAAACAGCTGTAAAAACAATAAAAATAGCCTGTCTAGCAAAAATCGAAGATAGTTTCTTTTCATGTTTATTCTGAGTTCTGGCATAACCTAAAATTGTGGGAGTACAGGGACGTTTGCTGTTACACGTACTCATGGGTACTGTATTACACCGACATTTTTTGTTCACCCCTGACCCCTCCCCCTTTCAGAATTTTTGTTCTGCAGGTGCAAAGGCTTTTTAAAGGGAAGGTAAAGTAGAACAGGCAAAAAAAAAGTCACGGAATGAGCAAGAAATGTATTTGTGAGCTCTGCTCATGCAGGTAAGTTTTCAATTTTTAGATCAGGTGGGCAAAGGAGAAAATCAAAACGTGACAACGGTACACGAATAAGCGACAGCCAAAATGCAAAAACTTACTATATTTAACTATAGACTGCATTGATGAACTTTATGGATCGTGATTGCTCTCTTCCATCAACTCCCAGCATACCTCTTCTATCAAAATATTAAGACAACATGATGTTACAACAGTCAGCTTCATTTTGTTCAACGAAGTTTCCAAAATTTTAAATTGAAAGGAAAATCAAACTGAAGATTAGAACTGCCCAGCTGGTCGGCTTATAGATCTCAAGAACGCGGCTGGCGGATTGAAAGAAGTAGTGCGCAGATTGCAGCATAAGCAAAAACGTTCCAAGTTTTGTAGTTCATGCTTTACCGTGATGTGGAGACTGCCTTGTTTAAGTTTTTTTAATTATTATTAGATACAGAATGAAAATAAAGCATGAATAAATGCATGCTACCAACATCGTCCTTTGACCCAGGACTGCGGTTCCTTTAAGCACCAGTTTCATTATTTTTGATAATGATAAAAGTAAGAATTAAAATCTTTTTCACTCAGTGCATGATGAAATGTCAGTGTGTATGCGTGTGTACAGCTTCGATTTTAGTCATTACTATCTAGATGAGCAGTGAGATGCTTTCTGCTACTGATCCATGCCAAAAAAAAATGTTGACATGTCTACATCATGTATTAGCTGACCTAATAGTAATACACAGGTGTGCATGACCTTTTGCTTCTAAATCTTGGCTACAGATTTGTGAATGTGTATACCTGTCTACAGTCGTGTTGTTGTATATGTGCATATGTGTGTGAGTGAAAGAGAAGGAATGTTGGTAATTTCACGAGGGCCAGTGTTTCCATCTTGGTGGTAGGTGCATTGCACTATGGTTGAGGGTTGAGGATGGGGTTCTGTAAATGAAGCCAGGTCAGTAAGGTTTGCACTGAAATATCCAACACAACTTAAGCTGCAGTGAGATGGCTACAGCAGAGAGGAAATTTGATGGCCGTCGGTGGCTGCACAATATTAAACTCTGGGACATATAAATCTCCAAACCTGAAAACTTTGGCGTGTGTATGTTGAGTCTGATGCTCCATTCACCAGGCAATCCAGATCCCTGAACTGAATCACATTTGTTGATAATGAATGTGGTTGTAGAAGTTAAGCATCACTGACATAATCTGAATTTGTAACATGCTGCTTTCATCTACAGACTGTAAGTATCAAAACCATTTGTTCCGGTAATTGTGTATGTATGATTACAGTTTGTTTAATGTTATCACTGAAGTGCAGTCCATAAAATTTACGAGACCATGATTGACATGCTTTGATGTAGTGTATGAAAATCGTGTTTTTAAATGAAGGTTTTATGGACTGCTATTCACATCCTTTTTGTTATACATGATTTTAGTTTCTTTAAATTTGTAAGTTGTATTTGTAACATTTTCACTTGTCATTTGCTATTTGTTTAGTGAAATTTAGAGATTTGCATGACTAAGTATCAAATATTCATTATTTGTGATTTGTAATACTGTACAATAACATGTTTTCAATGGTCCATGAATAGTTGAAAAGAGCAAATTGCTTTTATTTTGCATGTTGCTAAAATAAATAACTGAGACCTGGGAAAAGTAAAAATTGATGTAGTACATTATACTGGGAGCTTATTTCATGTCTACGCTAGTTACAGCTGGATTTAAAGTTGTCCTTCATAATAACTGTATCTGTTGCAACAGTCGTGATTGACCATTCTGCAAAAGGCAATATAGCTAAGCACACAGTTGTGTCAGATGTGCACTTTAAGAATCTAGTTGGAAATGCAACCTAAAGAATGTGATAATAAGACATTTATATTACCCAAAGTTCCATCTTCTTATCACACATTCGCTGTTTTTCTCATCCTCTGGTTGTTATGAATTTCATGTGATAAATGCCCATGTGAATTTGTTTTATGTTTCTGATAATATTTAAAAAGTTTTTGAAGATAAATGCATGTTTCTTTATGGGTTTGTATTTTAATAAAGTTTTACTGAATGAATTTGTTTTTTGTTATATTACAGTAGTGTTGTACTTTTTTCTGTGAGGGAACAGTACTTAACTGCTTGTATAATTTATACTTGGGAAAGAAGTTAGATTCTTTGTAAATCTTTGTACATTAATCATATTTTGTACAACAGTAAAAGAAAGAACATTAAACATTGATAGTTGTATATAAAGAGTAAATATGAACTTTTACAGTTTATATATATATAATCCTTATATACACAGTTAAAAAAAGAAATATAAATACAAAACCCTTCCAAGCGATGGGTGGGTCACAATGTGTAATGCATGTACATGTATCTTCCTGGTAACCTACGGGTGTCTGCAGTTAAAAAGAATCAAACCAACAACAAAAACAAAACAAAAAAAAAACTGGAGTAGGGTTGTGTTGAGCTATACATACAGAACATAACTAGCGAATCCCTTTAAAGGGACCTACAGGGAAATGTGTTTTTTAAAAAGGAGGTGGGGGGGGGATGGTATGGGGTGTGCTTTGTTCAGAGGGCTAAGTAAAACAACAAAAATAGGACTCGCTCTACACTCATGGAGTTGGTTTTGAATCCAAAAAGGGCTTTTACATCAGACAAGGAAATAATGTACTCACTTCTACCCCACATGAATGCTTTAAGTACAGTAAAACCTTTCTATTAAGACTTTCGAAAATGGATCAGAATTAGGTCTTAACTGAGAGGTGTCTTAACAGAGGAGTTTATAAAAGAAAAGTGACTGCCGCTTGGAGGAAAATCCAAATTAAATTTAATACAAGGGAATTGGACCAAGCTTGAACAGGACAAAGACGAAGACAATCTACATGTTTCGGGGCATCGGGACGACACAAAAAAGAAAAAGACTTAGCTGCAGCAGATGTGCGTGGGCTGGATAGCAGGAAAATGACCAAGGGACAGTGAGTAAGAGGGGTCAAAGAGGGGTCAAAGAGGGGCAGTCAATTGCAAGGTAGGTAGGAAAGGGGGGAGAGTGGGCAGGGGGAGAGAGAGAGAGAGAAAAGCGCAGGTAAGGGGGCATCAGTGTGTGAGAGAGATGGGAGGGAGGTGAGAGAAAAAGTAAGAGAGAAGGAGGGATAAGGGGTTAAGGGAAAAGGAAGGAGGGGGAGAGTCAGTGTGGGTGCCATGGTGCCAAAATGAGTAATGCACATCGTCTATGCCATTGCATGCACCCTCTGTCCCACCCTTTTCTACATCGGTGGGACAGAGTATGTGTATTTTGTGTGTGAACTGTGTAAGAGAAACATGGATGCATGAAGGTCAATGGTGTGAAAATTTAAAGAGAAAAATGTTGTGGAGCAAAACACGGGTATTTGTATCAATTTTGTAAAAAAAGTCTTGCGGACTCCTTTGTCTAGGTGAACGAAGGTAAGGCAGCAAAAATTTGTATGTCACAAGAATTGCCATCACTCCATGAAAAAGATGTGTGTCCTACAAACATTGCCAGTTTTCAGCACATTAAAGTTCCACTATTTTGTTGTCTGTTGACAATAAGTATACAGTGTACTAATCTGCTGCACATTTCTTTGATTTTTCCAACATGAAATTTTTCTAACCTCTGATGTGAGATGTTAACGTCTAGCTTACCATTCTCAACACATGCACAAAAGTGAATTATCAGCTTTTGGAATCCCAAAGATAAATGCATTCAACTGCCAGTAATAATAACTTCTTGCTCTGTTGCAGTTATCCCTGCAATATATTGTTTTCTACATTGGGTTTTGTGTAATACAGTGCACAGAATTGTACGCTTGCCACTTAAAGACGTTGCACATTCATTACAATACTTTTTGCTTCCTTCTATTTTTTTCAGGAGGCATAAATGTCCTTTAGCGCCTGCTGCACCAGGAAGTTTCTCAAAAATAACTGAGTACAGTAAAAATTATCATCCCCACTCACTGGACAAGACAAAAAGTTGCAAGAAACCTGAAGTTGCTCTCCAGAGTGACGTGCCCCTTTCGGATGTTACTATCAACAGGTTAGTAAAACAGAGCACAAGAAGAAAATGCCAACAGAATTTTTTTTAAATTGACAGTTCTTGATTAATTGATATTAATCGCCCTTTGAATCAATGCAGATGTTTTGCATTTCCTAGAATGACAGTTGCATGTTATAAAGATATCTCGAAGCTGTGGTAGGTGAGGCTGTTTTTTGTTGCTCAACGTCCGGCTGCAAACTAAGTGCATATCAGGACAGTGCTGCTTAGACAAGTTTATGTGCTGCCACACTGGAACTGCTTTCACAACACAGGCTTCAGTCTTGCCCACTCACATTATACCGATGCTAGGCCAACTGGCCCTAGTACTGTTCCCTATGATGCCTGGCATCTGGCAGGGCAGCTACTAGATTGCTACTAGTCTTAAAACTCTTTAACTTGAGGTACAAACCACCAACCTGCTGCTGGACACCTTAGCTGCTGGACCCCTGAGTCGGTCATAGGTGAGGCTGTGTACATTTGCAGTGTAATAGATTAGAATTTGCATGCATATGAAGTTTTTTCTGTCCTCAGAGAGTGTGATATTGATATTTTGGATTGCAACAATACAAGGTAGTAGTAGAGTTGAACTTTTTAATTGACTCAATTGGTTCTATGTTCTGGAAACTGTATGAACTCTCTCACCAAGTCACATATGCTTACACAGATTTACCAACACACAGTCACACAGGTGCACAAAATTTGCTTATGTACACCCCAGAGACCACCCAAAAACAGAAACTGAAAAATGACCGTTTCAGGCAAGACTATGTGAAGTTCCCAGTACAGAAACCACATCTTCATGAGCCAGAGCAGTACAAGAAGCCACCTGGTGAAATAGACCTCCTGACCTGCTACACCAAAGATTATACCGGTAAGAGTTGACTGTGTTAGTTCAGTAGCACATCACCAAGGTCCTGATACACTTCTCCTGCACACATCTACATCTACCATTTACCGGTTTATGTCCATGATCATGCCATACTGAACCTTGCTTTCAGATTTCTTTACTTGACATTTTTCAGCTTAGAAATGTAGTTGACGTTGTGCTCTTTCCTTTTCTTGCCACATTCAAGAACCAAAGTGTTTAAATACTATATAAAAGTACCCATACTTCAAAC
Source organism: Lanistes nyassanus (assembly GCA_004794575.1). Taxonomy (NCBI): domain Eukaryota; kingdom Metazoa; phylum Mollusca; class Gastropoda; order Architaenioglossa; family Ampullariidae; genus Lanistes; species Lanistes nyassanus. The sequence goes on from SMGT01005973.1 coordinate 341,183, forward strand.
ATCAGTACTACTAAGTATAGTCAAAGTGCAGGTGCACCAAAAGCTGTTATCTGCTCATGGATGGTTAGGCTTTACATGTCTTGGCTTAGAGCAGCTGGAATTCATTTGTTTATGCTACCTTGCAAGTAAGGATCTGGACTGTGGGAAAGTGTATCCATGATTTGTGTTACAGACAAACCTTTAGAGCCTGCCAAAGCCATTAGGCCCATCGAAAAGAGGGAGTCTATCACCAAATTTGATGCTTTGCCAACATACACTTGTAAGTTACAGTAATATTCAAACTTGTTAAAAGTAAGCAAATGAAAATATATGAGTCTGGTGCTCCCTCTGAACACACTTCTCATAGTCTCGACAAATCTCTTTACATACAAATATAGTTACTAAAAAGGCAGAACATCAAGCCAGCATTCTTAAAAGTATTAGAACAGCATAGTGACCAAAATTTCTGTTTATGCTGTTTTAGCTAAACCTGACACCAGCAGCAAAATCTGCTAGGGCCATTACACAGTTTAGTGTTGACAATGTAAATTTATTAATGCAATAGAAATACCCTTATCCTTTTCATGTTGGAAATTAATGTTTTCAGCTGACTACAGAAAATGGAACCTTGAGAGAGTCAAAAGCTTCAAACCAGACGAAACATGGTGCCCACCAGCTGTTAAGTTTGAAGGCCAGAGCACAATGACAAGAGATTTTCGTCGCTTTAATGAGCGACCAAGAGAGTCGTGTAAGCCCCAGCCCAACACTGTTATGTCAACAGAGCCATTCCCTAACTTCACTATGTATCGTGATAACTTTATTCGCCACCCACTAGCAAGCAAGGTTGTAAGAGAACGAGAAGTGTATAAGGGTCCTGGGGCCCCCATGGATGGAATCAGCATTATGAAGAAGGATTTCCAGGGGCGACAAGGGGAAAAGTCAAAGTCCTTCAAGCCAGACCATAAAGCTGTCGCATCTGAGGTTCCACTGGAGGGCATGACTGTCTTCAGGCGTGACTACCAAAGGTGGCCAGTGAAGAAGCCCCAGCTGCACATGCCTGATCCTTATGTCAAGCCTGAGGGCGAGATAGACCTGAACACCACACACATGCTGACCTACAGGCCAAAACTGCTTGAACCTGCGACAGCATGCAAGCCCATGGCGATTCGTGCAGAGCCTGCAGCCTTCCAGGACACAACCTGCTACAGAACGGAATTTAAACAGTGGCAGGTCAAACCGGCAAAGGCAATGATGAAACCAGAGTACCAGCCAAACAACGCACCTTTCAATGGCATCACCACCACCATGGCCCATTTTGGCCCCAAGCAGTGTAAACCCGCTGATAGCTGTCGCCCTAAGGTTGTGGTGCCCACCAGCGGACCTTTTGATGGCAACACTTTGTATCGCACCGAGTTTATCCCCAAACGAGCAGACCCCTGTCCGGCAGCCGTTTTGGGCACCCAGCAAGCAAAGCACACATACATCGACATGGATATGCATGGTCACAGGTTTTACCGGCCCATCCATAGCTCTGCCTATCCTGTTGCCAAGCCAGCTGTTCCCCATTGTAACACTGAACCCATAGCTGTAGCTTAGAAAACTGGTTGACTACGTTGGGGGGTTTTTTAGTCACAAGCGATACCATACCTATGTGAGGGAGCTAGACAAGTCAGCTGAAATGTATTTCCTCATTTTTCTTAATGTCTTGCATTATGAAAAAGAGATTATGCAGTAATCTGTAATCTAATATCTTTAATTATGGTGAAACATGGCAAATATTTCTGCATTAGAAAAGCTAGAATTATCAGCTATGAGAAGACCTTTACTGTTTAAAACAAGAAAGACAAGAAAGAAACATGTAATATGAACAAAGGGAAACTTACTTGCTTTAAAAAAATCTCTTTAAATTCTGTTATTATATATGAAGCCAGCCTAAAACTGTATCATCATGCAAGATACAACAGTATTAATACATGCTGTTACAACTGGTAAAAAAAATATCTGCACATCCACAAAATAGTACATGCACTTAAAACATAAAGTTTACATACAGCACATATGTACCAACTGTCAATTGTAAAACCTCAAGAAACACTTGAATGCACAGTCTCAATTATCTGCTGAGCTTGACTTTCAACCCACAAAATAACCAATGAAACTTTGTAAAGTGCAGGCAGGCAAGTGTCTACAGGTGTCATGTGACATTGTATTTTACATCACTGTTGGGATTCAAGCATGAAGCTAGTCATTGACTCACCGAACAATGCAGCATAAATCTTAAGTTCCTGTTATTTGATGGTCCCCATTATTTTATTTATAGCCTGAACTATGTGACATGACTTTTTAAAAAATCTTTTAGTTTTAAGGTGCTAAATAATCATTATACTCAAGACTCTAAAGGTTATACACATTATATCGAGTCATTTCACCAGGGCAAGTTTTATAGTAATTTATTAAAATGCAAATGTGTGACCATCTGCAGTATTTACCTATTTGCAACCTGATACATATACAAAACTATCCATCATATATATATATGAAAATTGTGTATCTGTTTTATATTACCATACTTCATTTTCAGATGGTTTCTTGTTCGAGGCACACATATTTTGCAATTAAACAAGAAGAACATATTTATGCTTGCTTATAATTTTTACAGTTTGAGTTTAAAAACTGACCACGGACGAAAACCGATTGGACGGACAACATAATTTAATTGTCGTTCCACAGGTTGAAGAAAATGTCAAAAGAGTTTAACATATACTTAGTTATTATGCCTTTTATGGTGGTGCCTGGTGCGTTATGCTGATCAGTAAATTTCCGTCTAAAAGAGACCACTTTTCATCCTACAGACTATTTATTGTTTGAATCACGCATGAGCGCGCGCGCACACACACACACACTAAAATCAAACTTCACATCGAACTAACATTCGCTAGTCGCAAGTTGTTACAGCTGACTTTTCTCCAAGTACGCGTATAAATTGGACAAGGTTTTTTTAAAGATAAGTGCAGAAGATCATCATTTGCATTTAAAACAGTTTACGGATTGATAACCAATAGGATCAATGGTAAAATTCGACACTAATACATGTACACGAATTTCGTTTATAGTAGTCCCGCCGCCGATGGCAACAGGATTAACTCCCCTACATCTCGCCTTGTCTCGTGGAAGTGTCAATTAGGAAGATACCACTTGTACTATGTAGGTAATGCAACATCGAATGTAACAGAGCATTTTCAGAAAAAGAACCTTTCAATGCTATTTTCCATGACAGGATAATTCACCTGTAAATCTTTAAGAAACGGTCTTTTTTATGTATCTGCTACACGTCTGGTTTTGCATTTTATAGTTGGTTTGGTGAAGGGTTGTCCCCGTAAGTTCAGCGCCCCTGTTGCCACCCACCATTTTAGATAAACACGCCTTAGGCCGAGTGCCTGACAACAGGGACGTTTACTATCGTTACCGGCTTTTTTCAGCGGCTGCAGTTCTGTGCGTATCCTCCATTTCTAGGAGGAGATTGTCAGATAAGATACCCGAAAAAGGCAAAAACACGAAATGGTCAAAAGGTGTATTTGCGAGATCTGCACTTGCGGGTAAGAATTTTCTGCTTTAACTCGCATGTTATTGAGCGCAGATAATAATACTAATACTAATAGCTTTCTTTGGTATTCCTGTCACAACATACATAACATAGTGATGAGCACAAAATTAAAAATAATGTTTAAAAATATTTAGTTGCAACTTACTACTAGTTTGATATGTGCTTGAATTTAAGAATTTGTTGTTGTTGCTGGTGGTGGTGGAAACAGGTTGAAAATTGCTCCAGTGTAGATAAAACTGATAGGTTTCTTTAATTAGAAATAATTATCTTACTTGGTAGACTGTGCAGTACACTACCCTTAAGGATTTACTGTTAAGTGGGAAAAAAACCCACTGATACAGGATGGATGACTCTGAGCAGCATTAATAGAGAACATTATGCATGGTATGGATGTTGGCACATGGTGATGATAAACTCATGTATAAGTTATGTATAAACTAATACCATTTATTAATTGGTGCATTTTATATTAAGTAAAAATTTTGGTTTTAGTTTTGATGAAGCATATCCACATCAAAAGTTCCATTATTGATATATAAATCTATAGATCTTATTCTTGAAATGTAAATGGAACTATTACGTAAGGATTGCAAATTTTCATTAACATTATTGCCTGAAATGCGCTAATACATTTTCACATTATTGCTGTTTACATATCATGAAAATGCTATAATCAAAATTGAGTACATAGCTCATATTTAATACAAACCACACAAAAAATAAGTTGAGGCTTAATTCATTCAAGGTCAACTAATCTTTGTGAGCTAAAAATCGTGACTACTTTAACTAGATTTTCCAGAAACATGAACTTTTCTCTTTATGAGCACCAGATCAGGTTGTAAAAAAAGAAAAAAAGGGGTTTTTACGTCTACTGTCTAACAGACCATGAGAAGTGTAAGAAAGTATTTATTTTAGGTAGTGGATCAAGTGATAGGGTTGCTGCTAATTGGATGGCGACTGATGTATTTCCAGACGGCATCGCTGTCCTCACAGACCCGGGCATTCCTTTGGTTCAGACAAGCCATGCATGCTGACAGAGTATGCTACCACTTACCACCCCCACCCTTTAACAAAAGAAAAGAACTTCAAGCCACCTGACAATGCATTTGGAAGTGCTGAGCCAATTTCTGACAAAACTACTAACAGGTAAGTAGAAAATGCACAGCACAGCACAGGTTTGTAGAACAAGTTCTGATTCCACAAGAAACAGGTTAACATGGCTCCATCCTAAGTTCCCGATGAGCATGTTCCTATTTTGTTATGATTTGGTCAAGACCAGAACCAACTAAAATGAGCATTTTTTTGGTCTTGTTTGCTAAAATGGATGTTTAGCAGACTGCACTGGAAAAGGGTTGGGGAAGCAGATGGTGAAGTGGTTAGAGTCAGGCCCCGAGATCTAAAAGTTGTGGTTGGATACCCATGTGCCACAGCATATTTGCCCCAGTTGACCCAGCTGTGAATGGGAACCTGGCCCATGGGTCCAGGGAGATAAGGAGCAAGACAGAGGAGCCAGGAGCCACCCTCATGATGCTGACCCCCAGAATATTGGAGTCTCAAGCACTGCCTTTCCCCTATGGCCTAAAAGGGTCATGGGACATTCTTTGTGCGTTTACTGCACAAGGGCATGTGAGCAAGGAAGAGGGGAGACTTATCTTACAATTTATGAAAACGTTTACTAAAAGCAGTGGATTAAGGTCAATGCTAAAGTACAATGCATAGTATATAGATGCAGATGAGACAAACATTTTATTCACTGGAAATAAATTTATCAAATATTTAGAGACTCGTTCCCCCGTGAAAATGTGAGCATTCTGAGGTAAGAAACAATCTGAGTTAGTGCTCTAGATATCTCAGAATCTAAAGTGAAGGAAGAGAGAGAATTGGTGGGTGGGGGGAGGGGGAAGGTGGAAGGAGGTATCCAAAACAAAGATAGTTGGTGGAGAGGGGGAAGGGAAGAGAAGAGAAGAGGGAGAAAGAAGGGAATGGTGTCATTAAAACAACAGAAGAGAGGCAATTACTGATGACATGTGGTTTAACAGGGTAGACTACATCAAGCACCCTTTAGAAAGACCATATGTTCATCAGCATGATGGCTATCAAAAACCCCCTGGAGAATTGGATCATATGACATCATACACCAAGGATTATCCCAGTAAGTCCAAATTAACTGTGTACATTTTTTTTCTTTTTGATTTGGTTGGCTGATACAACTCTCATTTATGTCAGTGGTTGTGTTTATTTGGTTATTCCTGCTGTCGCACACCCCTCGCTCACTCTACCTTACACTCACCCAGCGACCAAGGGCGTGTGGGTCATGTTTGTCTTGCGTACAACTCATCACAAACACCAACACAAGACGAGACAATGTAGTTTTCCTAAAAAAGACCCCGCCTTATTTATTAAACATGCTAGCACTCACTCCCTGATACACTCGCATTTAACAATTCTTATGTACACAGTGGCTTCCAAATAAACTCCCACAAATCGGAGTGCTGGTACATAAACTATCTTTCTAGTAACCCTAAACTCTGCTCACTCTTGTCTTTCGCAAATATCACAATACTAATCAATCACAGCTGCTCTCCTCACGTTTAACACAAAAAGTCAATTCTTGACATATGATCAATGTCCGTAGCCAATCAATCTTTCTAGTCGCTTACTGTTCTTAAAGTCTCTGGTTCTCCTTCATCTTAAGTGTTTTCACACAAACTAAAAAACTAGAGTAATTATCCACAAAGGGTTTCAAAGTGTTGTCACACAGACTATCAAAAGCAATTATCCACAAAGGATTTCAAAGTGTTGTCACACAGACTTACTGTCAAAAGTGATTATCCACAAAGGATTTCAAAGTGTTGTCACACAGACTTGCTATCAAAGTAATTATCCACAAAGAATTTGAACGTTAGAGTAAATTGGACAGTCTCTTTACTACTATTTCCTATCAGTTTTCTGACCTAACGAATGTCCTTTACTCTACGATAGTCAGTCTAACATCCAGAAAAGTGAACAACTTAACTCGGAGTTGGTTGGTTGATTGGTTGGTTGGTTATTTAGAAGTACAGTACTTCCACCTTGCGGTGATTTCGCACTATTGGGGGTGGGGCCCTATTACTAATTCATGCACTGAAAGAACCACCAGACTGATAGTTACAGTTAGGTGATCAGTGCGAACAGGCAGTTTAATGTGTGGGGAGATGGCCAAAAGGAGTTTGCACAATGTATAAATCCAGGAAATAGTCCTTAGCCACACCAGGATTCGAACCAGCAACCATCCACCCGAAAGTCCGCAGCTCTACCAACTGAGCTATCCAGGGCCAACCAGTTCTAGTACTGTTCCCTATAGTGTCAGGCGTATGGCAGAGCAGCTACTAGATTGTCAATTTTTAAGTCTTGGGTGTGACTCGGCCCGGTTACAAACCACCAACCTTCTGCCTTGGAAGCAGATGCCAAAAAATAAACAAACAACAAATAAACAATAAAATGCAAAGGGCTCACCTGTCAGACTGAGGATAAAGAACCAGTCACATTTATATTTAAGTGCAGTCTTTACAATGGCGTGTTTGCAGACTTGTGTGTTCATGCAGTGAGCTCTGTTGTGATCAAGCGTGAAAATGCACAGCAGGTCTGTTCCTCCATTCTAATCCCAATCCTGTGTACAAATATATATGAATAACTTCAGCCCTTGCTAGTGTTGCTACAAAGGCCCGTCAGGAGACACACAAAATAGAGTTAGGGGTGAACAGCATTCAGCACCTGGTAACGACACGGCAGAGCCTCAGACTGAAGCTTTGTGTGGGTGTCTTTCTGAAAAGCTTACGGAGAGCTTGGTTCTCCTTACCGCTGAAAGCACTGCATTCAGTCTGACGGGTGGGCGCGGGTCTAGGAGACAAATGTTTAACTACGTCGTTGGGTCGGACCTGGTGGTGGTGTTAGCAAAATATCTGTTGGTTGATGGAACGATTTGTGTCTAGTTAGACTTCAGGCGTGATTCTGTACACGTGTTCATGCTTACTTGTGTTTGCTGGCTCACGTGCCCACGTGTGTGTGTGTATGTGTGTCTCTCCACATGCATGCAGGAGAGAGAGAGAGAGTGTGTGTAAGACGCGCGCGCGCGCGCGCGCACACACACACACAGAGGAGTGACTGAGAGCCAGAGGCAGAAAAAAAAGCTCGAGCGGACACATGGACAAATAGACAAAATGGAAGGTAGACTGACTGACAGGCTGAATACAATAGGCATGTGTTTTTGCATGCATGCGTGCGTGCGTGTAAGAGAGAGTGAATGTCGGTAAGAGAGACAGACAGGGAGGGACCTCATGAGTGGGTTGGTGGGTGGGTATGTGAGACTGTGCATGGCTGCAATACAGGAGGATTTTTCTGCTGCAAGAAATCTCTATAAAGAATGATAGAGGTATTCCACCGGGTGTAGGTCTCAAACGCTCCAAAGCGTACTGCATTCAAGTACTTGACAAGGGTACGAGGAATGGTGAAGGTAGAAGCGTGTCAAGAAGGTCGATTTGTTTGTGTCAGTATCTCCATGGCCGAGGGCTTTGTGGTGAGGACAGTTACCATGCAGCGTGCAGTACATACAATCTGCGGCTAGAGCTTCGAGCTGCATACAACGTCGTGTTTAGTTAACGCCAACGACCCTTGCCCTCTAACGGGCTATTTACGTCACTTCTCCCACGCCCCACCCTACACCACCTGAAACCAGTTTCTGTCTTTTGGATGACAAAAGAGAGAAGAAGTAACTGGAAACGAATTCGTGTTGTGGGAACAAGAGAAACATTTGCTCATACATGCAAGCAGTTGTGTATTCGAGTGTGAATGCTTATGTTTGTGTGATTGTGGGTGTGTTTACGCACAAGTACGCACGAGAGTGGCATACGGCATACATGCCATGTTTTACGTCCCTCTTTCAATCCTCTACTCTCTTGGCGTTCTCATGGTTAAGACGTCCGTCTTCGAGGCGGAAGGTGGCTGGTTCGCATCCCGGATGAATAACACTTAAGACTTAAAAATTGGCAATCTAGCAGCTGCCCTGGCAGACTTCTGGCACTGCACAGAACAGTACCAGGACTGGTTGGCCCGGTGTCAGTATAATGTGACTGGCTGGGACAGAGGCCTGTGTTGCGACAGCAGTCCGAGTGTGGCACCACGTTAACTTGTCTCAAGCAACACCGTCCTGATTGCACCTCGTTTGCGACTGGACGTTAAGCACCAAAAACCAAACCAACCCTCACCCCTGACCCCGTGCACTAAGGGGATGTTTTCACAATGCGTTTATTGGTCCGGCGTACCACGTTCTGCTTCGTGAAAATAAAAACGGTTCTTCAGTTTACGTTTTTTCGCAGCAGCGTTTCTAGGTGACAGCTCGCTGCTGGGTAATTCACTCCCGTGGGCCATTCATATTGACCTCGGGCACAATAGAGAAGGCAAAAAAAGATTTCCACCGCGAAATTAAACAAATCGCGTTAAATACACATTCATTGACTGGAATAACTGCACGTATTGTTTATTGTTCTTCCTCGTCGGCAACTAGATTTTGTCTATTGTCATATCGTCGTAGATAGTTTTTGACCTTTTCTAAATGAAGTAAAATACACACAGAAAACACTTTAATATTCCTGGCATGATTTAATGCTGTGTTTTGGCATGGGAGGCCATATCGCTATGGTTACGGCTAAAACAATAAGAGGTATGGAGTGCACCATTGCGTTTCTGTCCGATCAACATATGAATGTGCGCACGTGCGTCGTGAATTCTTCTGTGTATGTGCTCATTGTGCTGTGAATGTTTATGTGCGCCAGCGCGTGCGTGCATCTGCTTGCAGGCGCCTGCATGTTTTTTGCACGGATTCAATCCAATTTCTCTAGGACGCATTCGCTTCCTGTCTCTGACGGTAATTCAGGTCTTCCAGCACATTTAGGCCTGTTTGTTTCCTGTGCACTTCATGTTAACCTGGTGCCGTGCTTTGATTTTTCAAAAAATAAACTGTATGTAAACTGTGCGACTGAAAGGCAACATCAAATTGTCTGCGCGAATTTTGTCACAGAAAAGTTCGTGCATATAGTACGTACGCATAATTCGTGTACAACTCTCCTCTGTGTGACAGTGAAGCGCTCGGAGCCAGCCAAAGCTGTGAAGCACGACGGTACGAAGCAGGTGCAAGGGAAGTTCGAGGGGGAACCGACCTACACGTGTAAGCATCATGTCTTTATTGAATGTAAACACGGATTTAAAACATATATACGAGGCTCAGTTCACGTGTAAGCAACATGTCTTTATTGAATGTAACACTGATTTAAAACATATATACGAGGCTCAGTTCACGTGTAAGCAACATGTCTTTATTGAATGTAACACTGATTTAAAACATATATACGAGGCTCAGTTCACGTGTAAGCA
>SMGT01005973.1:351599-377360 GCA_004794575.1 Lanistes nyassanus
TGAAACTGTTGAAAGAATCAAAGCACACCTGAAAGCTTGAGCTGATTGATGCCCAGTGGCCACCCATGCATGTCTGTTAAATCATCCCCAAAATGTATCAGTATATAGTCTGAAGCTCTTTGAAGTGGGTGATGCAGAGGTTTGTGATTAAGCCCTGACATCATGGATCAAAAACAGTTGTAATACACAAGAAAATATAAACTTAGTGAATTGGCTTTCTGTCAAAAAAGTTATAACGTTGAAGGGGAGAAGGCAAAAATATGCAGTTTTCAACTTTTTTTTCACTTAAAAAAATTGCAGCAGACTACAGGAAGTGGGAACTAGGCAAACCCAAGCGCTATGGACCGGAAGCAGTGTGGCAGCCCCCTAAAGACAGGTTCGACGGCCAGAGCACGTTCACGCGAGACTTCCGGGCGTACAACGAGCCTCGGCGAGAAGCTTTAAGGCCCAACGACGCTGCGCGCATATCGGAGGCCCCCTTCGACTCGACCACCGGGTACAGGGTGGACTACGTGCGCCACCCGTTGGCAGCCAGGCTGGTGAAGGAGCGGGAGAAGTACAAGCCCTCCGGCATGCCGATGGACGGAACGACCACCTTCATGCGCGACTTCCGGGGCGAGCCGGGCGAGAAGACCAGGTCCTGCAAGCCGGACGCCTCGGCTCTCCGGTCGGAAGAGCCCCTGGACGACTTGACCACCTTCAAGAACGACTACCGCCGCTGGCCGGCCGAGCGGCCCTACCACCACCTGGCCGACGCCTACAGGAAGCCCGAGGGCGACATCGACTTGAACACGACCCACAAGCTGACCTACAAGCCCCAGCCGCTGGAACCGCACGTGGCCTTCAGGCCCAAGTCCGCCCACGGGGAGCCGGGCGAGTTTCAGGGCGTGACCAACTACAGCACCGACTTCCGTCCGTGGGAGATCCAGCGCGTGCACGCCAAGGCGCGGCCCGCCTACCAGCCCAACTCGGCGCCCTTCGAGGGCGTCTCCACGCACACGGCCCACTTCGGGCCCAAGCCGCTTCACCCGACGGCCAGCTTCCGGCCCGGCCACGGGCAGGTCGGCAGCGAAGCCCCCTTCGATGACGCCACGATGTACAGGCTGGAGTACACGCCCAAACGCGTCGGGCCCTGTCCGGCCGCCATCTTGGACACGTCCGCCGCCGGTTACAAGTTCGTGGAGCTGGACGCGCGCGGCCACAAGGTGTATCAGCCCACCTTCACCTCCATCACCAACCTCTCCAGCGGCGGGCCTGCCGTCAGGAGCGGTCTGCAGACCTCACATCTAGAGCCGCTGGCTGTGGCTTAGACGGTTTTAAGCCTTACAATACCTTTTCCTTTCCTAGTACACATTCCACTTTTTTTCCTTTTGTATGTTACAGTCACGCGATGCGACGGTCTTTCTATTTCGCTATCCTGTTGTACATATAATGAGTACGACTTTTGCTTTTTCTTTCGTACGTATCAATTATTGCGATCGTCCGTCTGCGACAAAAACGGACGATCATTTTGGGATTCTTTGGTGAATGTTTTGGCGGGATTGGTGTCCTGACGTGCAGCGGGTTTTGAACAGGCCATATGTATAAATGCGATAAGTTTTGAAATATTATTAGTTTGATGTGGCGTATGCCAAAGCAACATCTGTAATCTTCTTGTTATCTGCTCTATATCATCAGCACCCGCATCTGCTTTCTCTTCACCTTTGTCACATGTCCATCATCCCCCTTTCATGACACCACTTTCATTCAGTCAGCTGTGACGGAAGGTAATTTGTATTGGTCTGTAATTACTGTTTCATTTGCTCTGGTGGTAAGTCAGCTGGTCTTCAGAGCCTTTAAAGGGGAGATCATGGTGGGTCAAGCTCCTATTAAGTTAGAAGGGGCGGATATACTGAGACAGTTTTCCTTTGAGCGTTCTGTTCTCGTTTGTTTATTTCGTATGCGCAGTGTAGCCAGGGGGTCATTTTTCGACATAAAGATCGATGCACTGAAAGGCGCACACGCACTTCAGGAGATCGTAGCAGGGGTTTATCATCAGCAGAAAATCAGCCACCTACTTGTGGTTTTTCGAGTAGTCCACCCCTTGGACAGACGTGTCGCGGGGTGTGCTTGGAGCTCGATGAAAAGCCGTTGTAACTGTGGCCCTGTTGTCAAAGCAAATGTTGCCGCGAGTGATTGTCCCCCTGTGTTTAAGCCAGGTATTATATGGCAGAGACTTCGACTAGGCATCACAAAATTAATTTCAAGTCAACAGCATGTGCCCTTTCAATAAGTTAATCCGCAGCAAAGCTTGGCGCAAGCTGTGGGCAATTAATAATGACCGGTGCGCACCCTGCGCGGGTGTGCCAGTCGTTAACCCTCGACTATCGTGTAACAAAGGAGACGATTTTTGTTACTTGTTTCTTCGTAACACTGCGTAAAACCATTCTTTTACCAATATGATCATGTGAGGTTGTGACGTAACTGGATATCAGATGGATCCTGCCGAGGAAGATTTTAACATCTTCCCCAGTAAGCTGCAGCGCATTTGCAGAATAGTACAGTCACAGCCGACAAAAGTGCACAGTAATCTGTTTAAGAGTGACAGGGTTAAAACATTCCAACCTGTTTCGGAGATTCGGCTTACTGCAGTCGCGGGGAAGTGGATATCGGAGTGGTTAGAGCGCTAGCTCCCGAACCCAGAGACGCAGGTTCGATACCCGTGTGCCGCAGCCCACTTCCCCCAGTTAGACCCAAGCAGGAATGGGGTACCCCACCCATGTGTCAGGGAAGGTAAGGCAGCGAGGGAAATATGGGCACTCCCCTTACAATGCTGGTTCACAGCAAAGTGGGGGTCTCATACACCCCACTCCCCTGCGGCTTAAAACAGGTCACGGGGCTACCTTTACCTTTACCTCAGTTGTAATGTGCACAGTTTTACCATCTTTTACGTTATCGTTTCACAGTTTGAAAGCCTTTCTTCTGTGCTTGTAATATTATTGTCTTATTATTTATATTCACGACTGCAGAGTTATTGCATTTAGAATGACGTCTCAGCTGTGAGTAGAATTTATGGTGACAGGGTCATCTCCAACTTTCTTGTTTTTCTTTGCATGTTGTTTAATTGCACATGATTTAAAATCTCCATGCTCTTGTTCTTTTCAAGCGCTACCAACTGTATTTTTTAAAACCAAAATCTTCATCACATCTTGTCAGTTTTTGAATGTCATGCCGAAGGGACATTGCTGAGTTTGGACAGTCGCAAAGCAACATTTTATATTGGCTTTGCTTTTTTGCTTTTTTTAAAAATCTGTATTGGATTTTCTTTTTGTGTTGGAGAGGAGAGGCCTTGGTAGGGTAGACATTTGGGACATGCTGAAGCCATTGTGATAACAAAATTATTGTAGATTTTATGTACTTCTCTTCTTCCTGGGACCTCTCCCTTTCACATTCACTTGATTCGAGCAAGCGAACAATTAGGAAAGAGCAGTGATGTGCTTGATTGATTGATTCTCACATACTGGACTCCATAATTGTTATGGACATGTATTACATTAGGATCTGTTTTAAATCCTGTATACACATCTATATATATATATATACGCCATTATTTAATGACGAAATGTAATATCATGTCCACCACAGCTGTGATTGCCACTTTAAAAAAAAATAGGTGGATTATTCTAGCTAGTTATATTTTGCAATAAAATAGATATTACAGTTCATTTCTTGTTATTAGCTGCATTTTATACTGCCTATGTGAGTGAAAGATCTGGTGAGTGTGTGGGTCATGGTGAGTAAGTGATGCGGCATCAGTGAGTCAAGATGAGATGGTGGTGAAGGGTGACTGGTTCCGGGTGAAGTAGTGGATGTGTAGGGTGAGTGAGAGGGTTTTGGGTGGGTGAACGGGCCGGAATAACGAGTGGGTCAATCAATTTAAAGATTTATAACGCGCGAGAACACTAATATGCGCACTTCCCGCGGACGAGACAACAAAAAAAAAAGTGTGTGTGTGTGTGTGTGTGTGAAGGGAACACATAAGACCTTGTCGGACATAAACCAATGGGCACAACGCTAACCAAAAAGACAGTACATCACTCGTCCGTCCCGAGATACAACAGGTCAGGGTTAATGGGTCGGGGCCAGCGAGTGGCACGGGGTGAAATACTGGGTCCTGTTAAAGCAGTCAGTCAGGGGGATGGAGTGGATTAAGATGACTGGGTCCTGTTAAAGCAGTCATTCAGGGGGATGGAGTGGATTAAGATGACTTATTCATGGTGGTGGTGGTGGTGGGAGGGGGCGCAGCTTTAAAGAACAGTAGTTAGCCACTTACAGTGCAATCGGGCAGGTATTCCGTTAGATAGAGCTGTGTGCGCAAACAATCTATTCCAGTTCCCCCTTCACACAATGTCTTCGGTAACATGACGATACTGATGGGTCTGTTTGGATCAAGTTAACGTCATGTTTGAAAACAGGTAATCACGTCACGTTTGATTGCAGACATGTTTGGATTTAAAATTTTGTTGGGACAGGGGGAGACATTTCTTTCATTCTTTTCGACAGATTTCCACTTTGCGTGGACTTTCTTTCCATTTTAAACCTGAAAGTGCACCTTCATCGTCAGTCAGCCACATCGCGATGTTCGAGAAATCATTGCTGATCAAGTACTTAATGCCTCACAGACATCGCGTGCTGTTCAAAGGGAAGCAACCGCAAAGAATCGACAATCTTCGACTCTGCTTTCTCTGCACGCATTTCCACCCTCCACACACCCTTTTTCGATACACGTTCTCTCTTATCTCTCTCTCTCTGTGCACGTGCGTGTGTGTGTGTGTTTGTATCTATATGTATTTGTGTCGGTATATATCTGTGTGTGCGCGCGTGTGTGTTTATTTCATGCTTATTTTCACAAAAAGTGGGGGAGGTGAAAGGAATGAGGACGCAGTCGTTGGGTGGTGGTGGGTGGTTGGGTGGTTGGAGGGGAATGGGATTTTTTTTCAGTATAGACGTAAACACCACCACTTATTTATTTATTTATTTATTTATTGCATTTTAGTGACTGTTAAAATAGGAGTTTCAGATAAAGTGGAAAGAAATCCCACGCTAACACGCTGCTTACATATCGTCACTTGGACGGTACACTTCCTCTGTATCTGTCGGCTTTTTTTTTTTTTTTTTACCTTCCGTCCTGCTATAGGCACCTCAAGTCCTCCTCCGAAAAACTGCTTACAGTCCCGAAAACCAGCCTCGGAGCTTTTGGTCATCATTCTCCTAGTTTTGCTTCCCCTAAAAATGTCTGGAACTCGCTGCCTGCTACACTCAGAAATCTTTTTCCTCTCGCCTTCCACTAATTTCACAGAGCTTGTTGGTAACATCGATCTATTCTCTGTGTGTGTGTGTGTGTGTGTGTGAGAGAGAGAGAGAGAGAGAGAGAGAGAGAGAGAGAGAACGAAAAACTGTATTGTCTCTGGCCACATGGCCTTTACAATGGGAGATGAGCATGACACACAGTCTTGGCCAATAATTGCATACATAGAGGCAAATGATATGATGACTGTAACAAACATTTACATCCAGGAAAGTTCTAACGTGAACTGTTGTCTGGCATTTCGGTTGCATCCACTTCATTCCGGCGATTAAAACTGTGGTAAAGATATCTGGCTAAATTGATGGAGTTACGAGGATCTTGAAACAGACGAGACATGGTAGAATGTGGTGGATGTAAGGCATATTAGCACGGAAGATATCTTGATCTCCAATCGTTTAAATGATATCAAGTAAAAAGGAAATGGAGTTCTTGGTCCACTTCTGTCTTGCATAAAGGGCAGTGTAACTCTTGTGTTGGAATTATTTTGTACCTGTTTATATGGGTTTTAAGAGCTGAAATGCCCGTTCGAAATCTCGTCAGAATATCTCGTAGCACCTTGTTTTTAATGCAGTTTAGATAAGGTTCCAAAAATTCTGTCAAGACAAGCTCACTCAAAATAACTATATTTTCCTATGACGTTTTGCTCTGGTTTTCTAGTCTCATTTATCTTCGCACACCTGCCACATAAATAATGACTCAGGCAATCACCGCGGAAATTAATTAAAGAACCACTCAATCACCCAGACATTTTAATGGCTCCTCTAAAACTGAAACGCAGAAAATGCATCACTAAAAAAGCGACCGTGGCTACCGATCGAGCAATGAATACGTGACAAAATAAAAATAAATAAATGAATCACCTGACGGAGTCCTTATGCCGGGTTGAGTTTTAATTGTTTTTTATTTGGTAGGGGGATTTTTTTCGTATCTGACAATGAAAGTGTCCGTATAATTACAGAAAATGAAGAAGTTATGCATGGGTATAGTGTGTGTGTGTGTGTGTGTGTGAGGGAGCAGAAAGAAAAAGCTCGAGCGGACACATGGACAAACAGACAAAATGGAAGGCAGACTGACTGACAGGCTGAATACAATAGGCATTGTTTGCGAGCTCTCAGTTGCTACCCTTACCACGATTAGCGTTTTGTGCACAGTTCCGTTTAGTTGTGAAATCTCTGCCTCCCCACCCACCCCCAGGCGTGAACGAGCGAGCGAGCGAGAGAAAAAGAGAGAAGTGTCTATTTTCATTAAAAAAACACTCCACCTAGGGTGCCGTCGGGTTACTCGTGACCTTAAAATCGACGTTCTTCGAAAACGAAACATGCACACAAGGGGCACAGGCGACTAAACACGTAGCCCGTTACTTATAAACTAACTTGAGAAACCGTGGCGGATAATTAAAGTGAAGAAATCCGTAAACACGCGTACACACCTACTCTCCCACCCCACCTCCACCCCAGCAATAAAGAGACAGAAACGCACAGGCCAGATTGAATCAGGGAAAAAAGTATAATAGGTATCACGGGGGACCTCCTCCATCGTAATTCATTATTTATCGGTGCACCTTTGCACGGCGGATTGCAGGTGGCCGCCGATGCATATTGATCTTGCCGTGTCCACAGCAGCCTCCCGATGCGGACACACACCACGGACGACGCAGTGATCTCCCGAGGCTGGTTGCCCAGGCAACTAGTCAACAGCTCGCTCAAACAGCTTCTGGAACTGAACATGACGAATAATTGTGGCACCGTTCTGGCTTTGCAAGTCCCTGGAGGATGAAAGAGATGAGGTGAAGTCTGGAACGAAGAAGAGAATTATAAGGGTGTAAGAAGGTGAGACCATTTGTTTTTCCGCCTTAACTATATCCTCTGCAGTGGTATAATATGGAACCATTTTCTTTGCGTTGAATGAATCGTCAATCTGCAAGAGTTTTCCAATGTAATTTTCAAACATCTTACGGTTATATCTGAACGTTTTAAAGGTGTACAGTACTGTGGAATAAAAAGCCAGCGAATTCCCAAATACCAGTGCAATAGTGCTGGTTGCGAACTGATCGAGATCTCCACACTTATACTTTCTCGACTATAGCTCGATTACTATATATTTTTATGATAACCAAAGTACCATATGAACTGCATTGATCGATCCCAGGTTTTCTGTGGCAAGAAGTGCAGTCTGTGCATTCTCTCCCTTAGCAATCCTTCCGTGTGCAAACCGATCGAGATACACAGACACATCTGTGAGAAAGCAGCCTAATTTCTTGCCGGTATATTTCGGTCTTTGAGTTTTTGTTCTGCATTTTGCGAACGGCTCTTTTTCGCGAACGGCTCTTTTTTGTGTTGATGAGCACTTCCGTCATCACCTCGCCCTCATCGCGCTCTTAAGCGATTTTTCTGTTATTGTATGACTGTATCGATGTCTGTCTTGGCATATATCTACCTTGCTAGAAAGACTCAAGAATGGTTACATATACTCTTATGTGATTTGAGCTGTACTGAGTGTTCCAACATTATAGCTGCCGTTGATCAGCAGTACTAGTACTAGCAAAGGGTCTTTATATTGGTACTAGTGTTACGTACAGCTACTGCAGTAACCTTACCTGCAAAGTAACCTTACCTACACTGATCTAGTAATGTTCATCAAAGGGCAAACTTTGTTTTCTTAAGTCTTGTCCGATCAGACCATACCTTAGTCTAAGCGCATGCAAACGGAAAGAGATTGGCAGCCGCAGATCGAGTGCTTTAAGCCTGGTTGCTAGGATGTGACGTTGCGGCAACACTTTCGTGGCGGCCTTAGCAACGCGCGCTCAGGGTCGACACGGCGGGCTTTGGGAACGCGAGGCGGAATTAAAAGCAGGGAAAGCCGCGGTGACTGGCACGTCTGTCGTCTTGCAGTTCTCCGCTACCCCGCTACCAGTAGGCATGTCTGTCAGGCAGTAAGTATTCTAAGACAATGTAAACAATTAGCAATTGAAGTTCTCCCGTCGTCAACGTGTAACAGGCATGTACGGTTCTTTGGTTACTATAGTCAGTGTGTGCTGTGTTGGGTACGTGTTGGCATTTTCCTTTGTTTGCTAGGTATCCTCTGTTCTTTTTCACTGTCGTGTATAATTTTTAAAAAGTACTTTTGTTTTCCAACGCCAAAGAAAATTGCTAAGTGTACAGGTTCACTAACTGCAGTGAGTAAATTATCTAGGAGAAGTTGGGTGATCACTGAACGGTTTGTATACTTCACAAATCTCAGTCTGCAGAAGAGATCCGTGCATTTTATTTAATAGCCTACATGGACAAAACAGTATATCAGTTTAAAACGGTTGCAGGTTTATTGCCACGAGAGAAAGGAGAGAGAGAGAGAGCAAACTCTTTCAAGAAATACAAATGAGCTTTTATTTACATAGTCTTCTCACGTAGTTACAGACGATCTCAATTGGGGGCTATAAATTCTCAGACTACTGGTAACACAATATATGAACTCCAGGCCAGACATATTTTTCAAGCCACCGACGTCTGTGGACACACCACCTGTACAAGGAAACTGTGGAGGAGAAGGAACAGAAAGATGATGAAAAGAAAAAATCTGATGGCCATGATCTTAATCAATGTGATAGTCTACAATGAAAAGAATGATTGACAACCCAACGCTGATCATAGAGGAAAGAAGGCTGATGACAATGAAGGTTACCTGGACGAAGAGCCTAGGAAAATACCAATTTCAAATCAGTAGTCACTTAGTTTTTGACACCCCCATCCCCCATCGAGTCTACATTGTTCTAAGAGCATTTAATGGGGACATTTTTTTTCTCATTCTGAAAACACTCACAATACTTCAAACTCTCTCTCTCACACACATCCACACACACACAGGACTTGTCTCTGCACACTGGCATTGATTCTCTTCTTGCAATCAGTATGTATAGTGTGCTGTCAGCTCACACAGATACAAGGTCTAACAGCAATAGCAGCATTTTCCCCACCTTATTAGAGAATTACTGTACATCCACCTCTGCCAGCACTGCCACGATCACCCACACTAATGCCTCCCACACAACAGCCAACAAAAACTATCCTGTGAAAGCTTTAAAAAATTAAACTACAGTGTACTACTTTTATGACTTCACTGAAGACAGATTTTAAAATTATATTTAGCCAATTTTAATCTGTTTTTGTAATATGATGCAGTCTTGAAAATGACTGACAGACATGTTGTAGGATGGGAAAGCCCAAGTAGAAACACAAAGAGTCAGTGTCTTGAATTTCATGTGTTTGTCCTTCAGGGGGATACGAGGCGGTGAGTACAAGGACTATGGCCCGCTACGAGATGACCCTCTCCCGCTCCACGTTGATGCAGCCATGGATTCTACAACTGTCAGCAAGTAAGCACTTCCACCATCTCTGCCATCTGAACTCTTATCATCACCTCGCAAATGCCTGTCTCTCATCATCTCTGAAATCTGCTGCTGACCTCACAAGTATCTTGTCTCTTCTACCAGCTGTCCACCAATAAACTTCTTGGCTTCCTTAGACAATCTTTCGCAAACGTTATTAGAGTTCACTCTGATGCTATAACCAAAGCTACCAGTCTCCAGCTTGGGAGATGCTCAGATATCCTACAAATACCTGACGGGGCAATCTTCCCTACTAGAGTACAGTTTCCTGCTATTAATATTGGCGCATACAGAAAACCACACAGCCAGTGGACCTTTCATCCGCCACAGCCACATTACAAATGTCTACTGCAATTTACTGCAGTTTCTAAAGTCTCAATGGGAAATAAATTAGGTTTACCTTAAAAAGATGGCATTTCAATGTTCTTTTTGTGCGAAATGGCAGATTTATCATTGGTTACAGGACTGTAGGCAGAAATATTACAGACTGCAAAATGATAACAAATTGGTTACAGGACTGTAGACAGAAATATTACAGAATGCAAAATGATCACAAATGCTATAGACATGTGTTTCAAATGTGTGACAAATTTTCTAGTGAAAACTTAAAGAAAAAGAAGCTTTCTCCATAACCACAAGAACCAGAAATCGACACCACCAGTATCTCAGCTCAGTGACTACATTCCCTCTGTTTCTTACTGCAGAAGCCAGATAACATTTCATGGTTAAAAAAAAAAAGCAAAACAATACAAAGGAAGACTACTCTCTGCAAACAACAGCCTTTCACAAACCCTTGATACTCTATAATTAGTGGAAACCACTACTGCCTGTTCACAGTCTAATAACCACAGTCATACTGCTTTTTTTTTCTTCTTATGGCTGCATGTCAGAACATGAATGGACTAAGACACAAATGAGAAGTTAATAACCGTTCCTTGGCTGGATATGTATCAAACCTTTGTTTATAAACAAACAGAATTACATGTAAAATAAAGTAGCCTGTACAAGGCAAAGAATGAGGTAATGATCCCACTTTTTATCTCTTCAATATTCTAAATATTTGGTCCACAAAAATAAGTACGTAAGAGAAAATGTGTTGCTGCACGAAACCAGAATGGTCAGTTTGTACTTACAAGCAGAAATAGGTCGGTGGGGTCGATCTAGTCGAATTTCAGTTTTTCGCACAAAAGCATTCTTAAGACTGTAAATTATCATATACATGCAAAATGTCCCCTCAAATATAACTATAATTAGGTGAAAAATGAGTGTTTGTGTTGCTAAGGGCATTGGGTAGTACTGCCTGCTGAAACTTTTCTCAAAATGGCTGCCACCCACATTTGTAACTTCAACAGGCCAGATCTCTGTTACTAATTAAGCTAAGACAATGGTTCTAATTTCAAAATGATCAGGAAACACCACAGATTTCAAAACTGTATTTATCTCAAACACCCATTTTCAAACTTAAGACTGGTTTCGTGGTGCAGCGACATAAATGTGTATAAACAAAACTGAAAAGGTAAACCACAGAGTCACAAGACAGCAACATCAACAATTTATGTTGATGGTTTCTTAAAAGTGGAAACCATAAAGCAACAAGGATGACAAATTCACTTGTACAAGTTTGTGCACATGCTTAATAACGTACAGTATGTCTGTGCACCTGTGCACATGCTGATATACAACTACATATATATGCACTCACCAAAAACACGTTATATGGTTAAATATATTATATGCTAACATTTTAAGTCCTGTGTGA
The DNA here is from genome assembly GCA_004794575.1 of Lanistes nyassanus. Classification (NCBI taxonomy): domain Eukaryota; kingdom Metazoa; phylum Mollusca; class Gastropoda; order Architaenioglossa; family Ampullariidae; genus Lanistes; species Lanistes nyassanus. The sequence goes on from SMGT01005973.1 coordinate 363,087, forward strand.
ATGTGTGTGTGTGCGGCACAGAAATTAATAAGCAATACTGATAGAGTTCCATGCTAAATAAGCAATGAAACAGAAATGTATCAACAATGCTTATATATATATTTTGTTTACATGAGGTCAGGAATTCTTGGTGCAAGTCTTGCTCATTTGTTATATTCATTTTTCCATTTATTAGGTGTAGTATTCGTCATAGTTTCAGTTCCAGCTCATATGTCCAGACACTAATCAGCCCTTTAAGATATCTGTAGGGGCGAAAGGCAAGCTGTTTAAAACCCATGCTAGTGTACAGAGCTCTGGCTGGCTGATGAAACTCTGTAGTGATGAGAAATATGGAATCATACTTCTGCTGATGACAGAAGTCTACGACTGTTCTGACAAGCTGTTTTGCTATCCCCAGGCCACGGTACTTTTGCTTCACTGCCATACGTCTCAACCAAGCAACATTAGTATGCTTGGACTCTGCCGACTGACAATTCAAAACATCCCCATTTTGGGCACCGTTGTCCCCAATTCCATCTTGCGATGAATTAGGCATCCAGTTGTGTGCAACATCCCCCGTGTCTGCACTGTAGGAATCCTTTTTTCTTATCACAGCTATCGTGCCCACTACTTCACCATCTATTTCTGCCACCCAGAAATGACTGTCTGGGGATGCAAAATAGGTTGACTCAACATTCCTTATGTCTGAGAAGTTGGGCCCATAGAAAAAGTAGGCTGTTGCTGCTAAACATCCCATATACAAGGTGATGGGAAAGGCTAAAATTAGAAGCAGCATTGTCCAAAACGTTGCACTGCTTGCGGCACAGACAAGGACTAGGGAAGCCCACAAGACTCGCACAGATGAGCGCTTAGTGATGATGACGAAGGATGGCCACACGTTGCTAAAGCTCCCTTCGTGCAATAGTTTCCAAGTTTCTTGGTTGTCTTTCTGTCTCCATGGTCGCACATGTGCTTGCATTATGTGAAGCACTGACTAAATCCTGTGAGTGAGTAAATCACAGAGAAAACATATGATTGACATATGTATCACACTTCGCAGTCTTTAGAAACTACAGCAGTACCAGTAATTATAGGAGGTTTATTCACAGCTATGTGACAACACCTCTTTCATAAATCTTTTATAAATTTTTCATTTGTACCAATCTTTTTGTAACTGAACGAAAACAGATATATTTTAGCCATTGCCATAAAATGTTTCACAATTTTATAAGTTAGTTAGATTATTCTAGAATTGTGTGTCACTGTGTGCTTCGTGCTAAATTTAGAAGGCTAATTACATGAACTGATGAAATTGATGAACTAGTAAAATTAATAAGTTCCAGTTGTTGAAGAAATGCCTTCAGATTTGTTAATGTAAATTTGAGGAATAGAGAAAATACCTTTTAGTACCTCCTAAAAATTAAATATTTTTTATATAAGGCTCTATAGCAGCATTTTTCAAGTATCGGAAATAACCCTCTTTCAGTCTATGTCCCTCCACAAACTGATTGAGTGCATACATCATTTAGATCATCATGTATTACAAGGATCGAGACGCTCACACGGTCACTGACATTTTCATACACCCATTTCCAAAGCCACCCACAAAGATCATGCTGTCTAATGTAAATTGGCCTATACTTAAATTTCTGAAGCGTGTTATCCATACCACCAGTGCAGACCGAGTTTTTTTACAAGTCCTGTAGAAGTTAAACTGTCGTTGTGCCGGTGGCCGCCATTGCGGTGTTGCGACTTGTCTCCCCTAGTTGCCATGACGCCCTGTGCTAGCGGCAAACTAGAACCGGTTTAGCCAATCACCAATCAGGATCGTGATTCTGATTCGCGTTTATCGACCTGTGTCAATGATCATTGCAAAATGACCACCAAGAGTTTTAGGTGAAAAGAGCGCATTCAACTTCTTCTTCAATATTTTTAAAGGCGTCTGGCTGTTGTCTGACTGGTTCTTGTACGTACTACATAGTACATGTAGTTTGGGATGTCCAGGTCAGACTACATCGCCTACCCGCCAGAGAAACGTCAACCTTTGAAACCAGCCTCAGGCAACCTGAAGCAGGAAGGAAGTATTGAATTCACGTCATCGTATAACACATCATTTCAGGGTACGTCCAGGGCTGGGGTAGTTACTTTTAAAAACTACTTAAGTAAAAGTAAAAGTACTTCAGTAAAAAAACTACTTTAAGTAAAAGTAAAAGTACTTTCATAAAAGTTACTTAAGTAAAAGTAAAAAAGTACTCATGTCAAAAGTACTTTTTTAGTTACAAAGTAAAAGTATTTTGACTTATGGCAAACATTTTTATGTGTGTGCAACACACACGCACACACAGTCTCTTCCAGCAAATGGTATGAATAATTATAATATAACTTTGTTTTACACTACTCAAAATGTTTTTTTCTTTTGGTATACACGGTATAATTGGTTATAGAGAGCAAACAGTGTGAGATGGGAGGTTAAAAAAGGTCAAGAATAAAGGCCAGTAATGTGTAATAATATCTTAAAGCACTGTCTTCACCTTTTGTATTACGTGATACAGAGACCTCTGGATATAACATAAAGCAACAACAACAAAAAACCATCCACACATGAACAAACCAACAAACCAAACAACAAAACACCCCCCCACCACCAAAAAGCCACGTACAAGCATAGATCAGCGTTTGTAAATGATAAAAGCCTTCATTAGTTTCCTCCCTACGTAAGCGCATATTTCTAGACAGTGTTGGATTCTCTGCATGGTTGACTCACAGGTCGGCAGGGCGAGAGGCGACAGCCCATTCGGCGGGAACAGGAAAGACCGGACCTCGGAAAGTTCATGGGAGAACCGTCTTACAAAGGTGAGTGTAGTTAAACATGCCAGGGTCAAACTTGTAATTCTGATGTCTATAATCATTTTACGTGGCCTAAATGTTCCTTAATACATCGACTGCCAAACAATTAAGCTCACAGTAGCATTCAGTGCGAGAAAGCAGGAGGTGGTCGATAGAATAAGCACAAAACCAGGAAACGTCTTCTGACAATCCTGGCAGGGGAAAAAACTGACACCACTGACGTCATAGTTCGGCCGACGTCAGATGCCGAATATGGAAACAGCGCGTGCAGAATTGGCTCACTCAGCCTGATTGATTGAATTCACGCACTTACAGCGTACAACGTTTGTGCCTCCACATGAGCTTTTCTTTGCATTTTCGTTTCAGTTTATTTGACTGCTTGGAAATTGTTTTTCTTCTTCCTTCGCTTTTCGTTTTATTTTAGCTGCACAAAGTGGAAACAGCTGCTTGGTACATGCAATGCAGAAATGCTTAGCACGCCTTGGGGTGTTGCATGAGTCGCACTTTTTTTCTCCCTTTGCCTATGTAAAACTTCGAACTGACGTTCGTGTCTGCTAATATAATTGTGTGTGTGTGTGAGAGAGAGAGAGAGAGAGTGAGAGAGAGAGATTAGGTTGGTTGTGCAAAAACTGCACGTGAGGGGTGACTGAGGTACAGGAGAGACGGGAGGGAGACAGGGAGGGGTATAGTTCTGGAGCATTTGGAATGAAGCATGCAATTATCCGAAGCATTTGATGGGATGTGACTTTTCTCTGTTGTCAACGGAAGCAGGTTTTAACAAGTCAAAGCACGACTGTATTAACGATAACCAACACTTGGATTTAAAAATAAAACATCATGTCTTAAATTCGATTAAATCTGTGTGTGTGTGTGTGTGTGTGAATAAAAGAAATGATTTTCTCATGAATGGAAAATTCTACGTCAGAATTATCACAGCTTGATCAAGGAAAACTCTGTATCCTGTATCCTGTATCCTGCCAAATTTCGTTTTGCTCCAACTATTCTTTGAGTGATTAGCGCTTGCCTTGGGAGAACTTCTGTTGTCTGGCGTAACGTTGCTTGCTTGTCCGATATCGAACGCCACTATAGTTTCTTCGCGAAATTAAAGAGATCCACACGTGCCGGTAGATTGAAAAGCAGACAACGGCCCCTTGAGGCCTGTAATGTAAGTCCTTATCGAGGATAGATTGAGCTGTTTACCTGCGGCTCTCATGGTTGCCTACCAGCACGCGTGGACCTCATTCTTCTGTTTGAAAGAGATTGGTGGCTGTCGAAACAGGACTGTGGTCTTGATGCCCTGTGCTTTCTGCAGCTGAGTTCAAGGAATGGAGTCTGCCGCCACGCCAACGGCGGGAAGCGGAGAAGTGGGAGCGCTCTGCCGAGCCTTTCGGGGGGGAATCCATCACCAGACGAGACTTCGTGGGGCACCCGCCCAGCCCTCGTGAGACGTACAAGCCGCAGGAGACGTGGAAAGCCCCTGAAGAACAGTTCGCCAACGCCACAGGTTACAGGGAGACCTTCCAAGAACACCCCCTGCCCAAGCGAGAACCCCGCCGCCGCGAGATGTGGCAGCGACCGGCCGTTAGGTTCGAAGCAGTCACGACACAGCAGCAGGACTTCATCGGCGCCTACCAGCCCAAGCGAGAGAGCATGCGCCCCACACGCGGCGCCTTTGCCTCGGACGCACCTTTCGTGGGCACCACGACGTTCACCTCCGATTTCGACGAGAAGCCGATCAGTCCGCCCTACGTGCACAGCCACGAGCCGTACAGCAAACCCGAAGGCAGCATGGACTTCCGCACCACAAACGAGGCCACGTACAAGGAGTTTCCGGTCCAGCGTGCAGGCAGCATCGAGAAGCCATCCTCGTCTCACCTCCTGCGGGGGTCTGGCAGCTTCGCGAAGGAGAGCGCCTACCTGTCGGATTTTAAAGAGCATCAGTCACAACGCAGAGAAATGCTGAAACCAAAAGGGAACTACGAGCCGCCTAGCGCCAAGTTCGAAGGTCAGGCTACCAGCCACAGAGACTACGTGGAGAAGGAGCTGAGCCCGAGAGAGAACTACCGACCCAAGCGAGAAGCCCTGCAGTCTGACGAACCTTTCGATAACAGCACCGCCTACAGAGCTACCTTCATCAAGCATCCCGTTGCCTCCAGGTCCGTGCGAGAGAGGGAGGAGTACGTGGCCCCGAAATTACCGTTCCAGGCACGCACGACTCAACAAGACTCCTTCCTGGGAGAGTTTGTCCCGAAGCGTTCCAGCTTCCGGCCGGATCAGGCGCCTCTTGCCACGGAAGAAAAGTTTGAAGGAATAACGACGTCTAAAAACGACTTCAAGAAACACGACCTGCCTCCGAGGTACCGACACGAAAGCGAGCGTTACACTAAACCGGAAGGAGCCATGGACCTGCGCACAAGCAACCAGGAGACGTTTCGAGAGTTCCGCGCTGAGCGAAGCCCAATCAACAAGCCCGGCTCCTCCCACATCCTGTGGGGTCAAGGCAAGGTTGAGGACTGCTCCAGCTACAAGGGCGACTTCGTCAAGCTGCCCTTGGAGGCGAGGCAGGCGTGCAAACCCAAGAACGAGTACCAGCCCAGCACCGAGAAGTTTGAGGTCATCAGCACGCAAAAGGCGTCGTTCAAAGGAGCATACGCCCCCAAGCAGGACAGCTGCAGACCGCCATACAAACCCTTGCAGAACCTCGGAGCTTTCGAAGACATCAGCTCTTACAGACAAGAGTACGACCGTGAACGCTACACGTGGAGGGAGCTGACTCGTGACATTCCACCCCTGTCTGTCTAGAATGATGTACGATGGTCTGGAATGATCTGGAACAGTCCAGAATGATCTGAAATGGTCTGGAATGATCTGGAACAGTCTAGAATGATCTGAAATGGTCTGGAATGATCTTGAGTAGTCTCGGATGACGTCGTGTGAGAAATGTTCTGTAATGGACAATTTACCAGAATATATAATTTTTTGGAAACAATAAGCTCATACAACATATCCACTGCTCAATTGAAAGCGGGTTTGGGCAATCGTCATTGTGTTAAATGTGTTTGAGAAGCAATACAGGCACAGGTAATGTATTTTCAGATGTAAGTGGTTATGGGAAATGTTTAACATGTGATACAAACTGTTTACTTTTGCATTTCTTTTGTGTGATTTGTTTAATACAAGCTATATTATTTGACGGACCACGTGTTTTGTTAAAATACTGCCAGATTTTATACTCATCTTTCCATCTCCCATCACGCCCATTCTTATCTCCAGTTTCCAGCAGACCTACTTATTTCCATCTATCTGCGCACGCACCGAAACACACAATGACAAAATCCCGCGCGCACGTGCAGTTAGGAGCTTATCTTCAGTCTTGCGTTGCATCTGACTAACATGTCTTAGAACACAAATCTAAGCATCTGGGCCATGTTGTCTGAAGGATCCTGTCCCTTCTCCACACGTAAATATGCAAGTAAAATAAATAGGGCGGATAGGCCTTACGGCCGCTTTTATGACCGGTGGGCCAGATAGGAACTCTTTTCGATAAACTTTATAGAGCCAACTTGTCCACGGTAAAGCTTTTTTCTGTCGCACTTTCCTTTATTTGGCTGTTTCCCCCAGTTCACCTGGCCCCGTATGCATGTAAACTGTACTAAATGTATACTCGAATAGCAGATTTTTTTCTCTCTGAAAATTTTTTTGGGCAAACTTGGAATAAGCTTTTCGCTCCGGACGACCGAATAACGAGGAAAAATAGGCTATTCGGTTTTCGTGCATGGGAAATTTAAGGAATTTATTCTAGAATAGCCGCTATGGCAGGAATAAATCAGCTATTCGGTGTTCTTGCATAGGGGGCTGATCAATTTCATCAAAGCAGTGCTGTTCTTTTTCAATAACAAGCTTTCACTGGACCTGACTAAAGGGAATGCAGAACTTCACAGATTTATTGTCCACACACCTGTACTTTATTCCTATGCCGTTGATAGTTATTTTTGTTTCATTACGCTTTTGCATTCATATGAACACTTATATTGCACCAGGATGCAAAGATCTGATTTTGAAGAATTACAGTCCTGTCTGGCGTGAAAACCAAAAGTGAACACTCAACTCAAGTTACAAACAAATTTGTTTTATTGAAATTATAAGCATAATAATATTGGTAAATAATTGCGGATGTCTGATGTCTCCAATTCAAACGCAGTATATGGTTATTTTGCACTTTAGCTGTCTTCCTGTCAAGTATTTTTGCAGAATATTTTTGAAAAGTTAGTCAAATTTGTAACTGTCAAGTACAACACTTTTACTCACAAACCATACAAACGAGGATGCTAGGGTTCGAGACCCTCACGAACCGACTCCACACAACATGTCGTCTGGTCGGGGCAGACTGTCTTCTGCTAGCTTGTCGTCTAGACGTGCTCCCTCTCACACGACCGAAGTTAAGAGGACGGCCATTTTTGGGCAGAATACCAAACCCCACTGTATTACATATGGTAATCTCTGCCTACAATCTCCCCAGAAGGATCACAGAACACAGTAATACAATGAAGATGACTAGTATTTACATATGGATGGGTGATGATATGTAATTTGGTCTCGTTGACCCAAAGGGATATTCCCAAATTTCTTTACACGTATATCTAAGCTACGTCTATCCTACAAATCTACCCCCGTCTGCTGTAATCAGTAACCTAAACACCATTATCTAAACATACAACAGGCATGCATACGATGCACGTGTACTTCAAATCAGCATTAGGCATGTGTGCGCTCGTACACAGGTCTGACAGTGCCTTCCGAGTGTTGATTCATTTTTTTTTTTTGATTTGCTCCCTTGTTTTGCTTTTCATCTTTTTTCTTTATACAGTCTCACCAGTCTGTTGGATTTTTGTCTTCAAAGAGTGTTTAGCACCGATGCTTGACTATAATCTTGCAAACTCACACATGTTGATAAGCGACTTAGCGTCGTTTAATCATGTATATTCACATTGTTGATGAGAGACACGTGTGTGTTATTTACGTGTAGATATATGGATATACATATATATACACACATGCACTCAAGAGTTTTGCAGCTTTGCATTAATCCACGCTGCATTGTTTCCATATTAGTAAACTTTGACATCCATCAATATAGAGGAGTATGATCCAGTCAGATGTATGAGGAGATACTCAAGATCTTGATTGAAAGATGGAGTTGAGCCGACTAGCCGTAAAAAATGCGGTTGAAAGTATTTTTGTTCTAGCTTATCTTTTGTGTATACCTATTATTACAAATTTTAGTTTGAAATATACACAGTTAATAAGTACGACACGAAGCTCATATATATATATATAGCTCATATATAACTCATTGTCTATGACCCCATCATAAACCAACAGACAACAGTTTCTCTTGTCGCACCACTTTTCAAATTGTGAAATATAAATAAACTGGAATAAACAGGTTTTGTGGCCTCTGTGACCCTTTGACAAAAACGGAAAGTGAATAGAAGACTGGGTTCGATGTTAAGTGTGCAGATATATTTATGTGTGTGTATATTTGGGCATCTTTGCAACCTTCCTTACTTGGTTGCCTAAATCAGGAAATCAGGAAGATTACATTTTCAATTCATTAGACATACAATCAAAACAAACAAACAAACAAAAGGTCCATGAAGTAGGAAAAACTTGTATTAATTTATCACAGTTACAAATCTGTCTTTAGTACAGATTTCAGTTAGTGAGCAGCTTTCGAACATTTCGATCAAGTCTGACCATCCTATTTTCAATGACAGAACAACCACATCAGATATGTTTGTATAGCAGCAGGACTGAATTTGTATACTGACATTGGTAATGACGCATCTGTTTGTAATCGTGCATGAACAACGTGTTGTCATGAACACACAGAACTGCATCTTCATTGCACAATGCAACAATACAGACCAACAAGTGCAGGCTGTGGAATCAATGGGATCCTGCGGACGACTTTTGGTTGTGCTTGGAAATCATCTGCAGTAGATGAAGACCGGCGCAGGGAAAAAATGTAATGCTTATCACTTATCCGCAGTATAGAATCTCAAACAAAAAGACGAAAACAAACAACAACAACAAACAATCCCTATATGTATCGAATACTGTTTTCCAGAAGGGCTAAGAACGCACTGACAGAATGATCCAGACTTATTTGTTTGTGTCTTTCTTTACTCACTGCATTGACCGCAGGTCTACACAATCTGCAGTGGGAGGGTCACAAACATACGGTCTGCGCGCACGCACGCACGCACGCGCCCCCACACACACACACGCATGCAGGCGCACGCACAGGACTCCGTGAATATATACATATGTAACACACAGCGAGTCCAGTGATATGAATTAAGGACAAACACACTTCCTTTGGTATGTGCATTTACCCACGCACGCACGCAGACAAATCACAGATTGGAGCCTTTCTCATCCTGTGTGGGCGGCAAAGCAGGTGAGTCCACACGTGTGCGTGCGAGCATATGACCGTAAATGTACTGAAGGGTGCGTGTGTGTGTACGTGGGTGAGTTTTTATAGACAAAGAGAAGGAAAATGTAGGTTCTCTATGCTCCTCACAAAGAGTTAACGCAGCACACGTTTGACATTGTACATATCGTACAGACGAAAATGAGTCTTGCTGTGTCTATTGCATAATGGAAACGCACCATTCCGTGCAAATATGGCGCGTCATTGTCATGTGACACCACTTACAAAGTGGACCGCTGTCACTGTTTACCCTATTCTGCGTCACTGCTCCAACCAAGCACTGTCCTCTGAGTGGTACAACCACACTGCATCGACACAACCTCTTGTCGAACAAACCAGTCACTCCAGTCTTTTTCACCTTTGACGCCGAATCAAGTCGTCCATGGGTATGCTGCAGGCAGGCGTCACAGAGCGCTGCTGCCAGAGATTTTGGTGTTCACAAAAGCGTCATCCACACAGCCTTTCATCACTTACAAGCTACTGGACAAAACTCCGAGCTACCTCGTAGTGCTCAACCAATGGTCAGAATCCAGCAATGAGGCCGTTTCCTGGTCCTAACTGCCAGAAGACATTGGGGACTGCAAGAAACCTGTGAAATGACCTGTACGCAGCCACTGGGAGTTGTGTTTCCACACAGACCATCAGGAACCGACTGCATCGTGCTGAATTCCAGTCTAGAAAACCAGCAGGACCCATCCCTTTCTACTGGGGACACCTCCAGTCCTGCCTCCAGTGGGCCAATCAACACCTCAACTGGGAGAAGCTCCAGTCCTGCCGCCAGTGGACCAAACAACACCTCCACTAGGGAGGACCAACCAGTGGCGCCATGTTGTCTTCACTGACGAGTCCGGAATTTGTCTAGACTTCCATGACGGGCATCTGCGTGTCTGGAGACAACGAGAAGAGCGATATGCAATCTTTGCTGTTGCTGAACATGACCGGTACGGCGGTGGCAGTCTCATAGTTTGGGCTGGAATCTGACCGGACGGGGTTTGTTGTCTCCAGAAGAGGCACTGCGAACTCTGGATGATATTGGAATGACCTCATCAGAACCTTGGCGATGCCCATGGCAAAGCAACATGGTGTTGGATTCAATTTGATGAATGATAATGCACCAAATCACAGAGCCCCTGTTGACCAGAACGAGTTTAACCTCAACAACATCGGATGTCTGCCCTGGCCATCCTGTCCCCCCGATCTTGACTGGTTGGCCCGGTGTCAGTATAATGTGACTGGGTGGGACTGAGGCCCGTGTTGTGCCATCAGTCCCACGTGTGGCAGCACGTAAACTTTGTCTAAGCAACACCGTCCTGATATGCACCTAGTTTGCGGCTGGACGTTAAACAAATACCTGCCCCCCCCCCCCGCTCCGCCCCGATCTTATTCCCATAGAACAGGCTTGGGACATGCTTGTGAGAGCTGTTTACGACATGCCTGGCCCTTCTCAGACCCTGAGTACTCTAGAGGAAGCCCTGGTGGCTCATTGGAGGGTCAAACTTCAGGCAAAGCTGGACAGGCTGACTCCATCGGTTCCAAGGTGTATCCAGGTTGGCATTCAGGCTGGGCAAGGTCATCCTCGCTATTAATGACTCCGGCACTAAACGTGGGTTATACTGACCTTTGTTTTGACACTGAGACGTCTTTATTTTATTTGTTCATCAGTATTCTGAAAATCGAAACCGATTTCATTCCCGATTGTCTTGCATTTGGTAGATGACACAATGACAATCAAATCCTCATATGTACACCTGCAGGTAAATTTATTCATTGTTTGGTGCATATTCTTCAAACGTTGGTTGCTTAACTGTTTGTGAGGAATGATACATGAGTGTGACCTACATAGCGCTGAACTAACCTCTTCTACCCGCTGACTTCATATGTTTTACAGGGAAACAATTCCAGTAGGCAAACAACACAGCTGTACTTAAGAAAGACACTAAAATAGTGAGGAAGACAAGGGAAAACATTCCTAAGACAAGTGCAGCCATATGGGTGGCTTTCTCAGAAAAAAAAAGAAAACTACGGCCAGCATTCATGTGGAATCTGCAAAAGAGTAAAACCAAACCAGATCAGGCACTTCTTCAAGAGCAGGTAACTCCAGGACTAAGGCAAAACCTCTGATGCCAGACTTGTTGAGGAAACATCAGGTGTCCGAGGAGAACGATCTTCAGAGTAGCAACAATTTCTTCCTTGCAAGGACAATCTTGAGTCAGTAGAGCTTGATGGGAAGACGACTTCTCAGGTGAGATTACGAAGAAGCATAATCAATAAGTCAAAAGAAGCAAGCGAAAAGATTTGGACTTCGTCTTGCACGGAGATTTCAGAAAGGATAGAGCCAGAAGGAGTGATTTCACAAAACGCGTGTTTGCAGTAATCCCAAGATAACATGACAGCAAAAGGACAGGTTGGCAGCACCACTCTCAAGGGAGATTACCCAGAGTACAAAGTGAACAAGAGGCAGAAGTTCGAACCCAGTGATTCTCAGGTCACAGACGACAAGACATTTTACGGACGTAGCACGATGAAAGACAATTTTAAAGAGCAAGAAATATCTAGACGACAGCCATACCGGCCAAAGGACTCCGGCCTCACCGGTGATAGAACTTTCCATGGCAACAGCACAATTCAAGAAGAATACCCAGAGCATGAACTGCAGAGAACAAAAAAGTTTTTGCCCAAGGATTCTGGAATTACCGACGACAGACAGTTTCGTGGAACCAGCACGACGAAGCAAGATTATACGGAACATAGAGTCCAGCAACGAGAAAAGTATATCCCGAAAGATAGCAGCCTGATAAAAGACCTAAGCTTTGATGGAAACACTACAGCCAGACTAGACTACAAAGAACACAGACTTGAAGCCAGACACAAAGCAACTCCTCGCGACACTAGAATAACAGATGACAAAACGTTCTATGGTGCCAGTACCCAAAGACAAGATTTTCCAGAACATATTATACAGAAGAGAAACCAGTTCAGACATAAGGATTCTGGAATTACTGACAGCACAGAGTTCTACTGGGAGACAACTTCCAAACATGGCTTCCCAGAGCATAAATTGCACAGAAGGGAGCCGCACACACCCCGAGACTCTGGAATCACCGACGACAAAACGTTTTACGGAAACGCCACCTCGGCAGATTACCAAGAGCATGACGTGCAGAAAAAGGTCAAATTCCACCCAAAAGACACGAAACTGACAGAAGACGAACATTTTTATGGCAGCACTACATACAAAAGTGATTATAAAGAACCCCCGCTTGAGAAACAGGTGAAGATCATGCCCAGAGAATCTGGTATCACTGATGACAAAACCTTTTACAGGAAGACAAGGGTGAGAGAGGATTATTACCCACACGATTTTCTGGGGACCGAGCCCTTCCGACCACGTGACTCTGGTTTTACTGATGACAAGGATTTCAGTGGCAACACAACGGCCAGGGAGGACTATGTGGAGCACAAACTAGACAGAAGGCAGCGGCGGAAACCACGTGATGTGGATCACGTGGCCGAGGATAAGGTGTTTCGTGGGAAGACGACTTTCATGGAAGACTACAAGGAACACGTGATTCAGAAAATACAGTCGTCTAGGACTGGAGACGCAGAGCTGATAGACAACAAGAAGTTCATGGGAATGACCACGACTAGACAGGACTACCGCGAACACGGCATGACCAAGAGAGAAAACTATCTTCCGAGGGATTCGGGCCTCACAGAAGGCAAAAGCTTTGATGGACTTACAACTAGCAGACGCGATTACCAAAAGCCGGAGGTTCAAAAAAGAGAAAAGTTTCTCCCGAAAGATTCGGGAATAACCGATGACAAAACGTTTCACGGGGACACGACCTCGAGAAAAGATTACAGGGAACATCAGGTGAGCAAACGAGAGAAGGTCATTCCTCCAATCACCGCTTTCAAGCTGGAAGGCCTGTTTGAAGGCAACACCGTTAGCAGATTGGACTTTAAGGACCATCAGCTGACGCCACGGGAGAAGATTGTTGTGCCAAGTGCTACCACGCTAACGGACAACAGAGTGTTTTATGGAAAAACAACGGCTGGAGAAAGTTACAGAGAGCACGAAATTACCAAACGTGAGCGACCTAGACCTGAAGACGCAGCGCTGTGGTCCAGTGGCAAGTTCCAAAACACAACGACGGCCAGACGAGACTACACGCCACGTAAACTTGAGATATTCCTACCCAAAGATTTGACCCTGACGGACTCAGTCGCAGACGACGGCAATGGGTACAAAGGAGAGAAGGCGTCCACAAAAGATGTCAAGGATCCCCGGCTCCCGTATCGAGTGTTGGAGAACGGGCCTGCTCGAAAGACCTGGGAGATTCCGGACAGACGGGACAACTTGACCGTCCAGAGACCCAGAGGTCGATGGGATCGTCCAAACTCCAACACTCTTTCTGTTCCTATTTTAAACGAACAGTAAAAATGCTTGAAGTCCACGCAGTTCATCCTCACACTTAATGGTTTTTCCACCTGATTCTATCACATGCAAGTATGAAAACCTTACGGGTGACGTCATCACTTGCCACTACCTGTCACGCGCTCACCCTCCTCTCTACAAGGAGGGTCATGTCTGGTGTAAAATAAACTGTCAATCCATTTTTCTGCACTGCGGAATAATTACGCTCATGCTTGAGTGCATCTTTGCGAAAAATCAAGAGCAAGCGCAATGCACATTCTGTTGCATCGTCTAGTAACGCTGCTGTCTACAGCTGCATTTCAACCAGACAAGCCATAGTTATTCTTTCACAAATAAGTTCTTCTAGACATCGACAGCCAAATACATATTTTTTTTGCAAGCGCTTAAAGTAGTTTTGCTGGCCCTTCCTAGTGTGTTGAACATGACCTTCGCTGACACGTCTTTCTCTTTTGTTCGGAGCACCTAGACACAAGACAATGGCCGCCGTGGGGATTTTTTTTTTGGGGGGGGAGGG
>SMGT01005973.1:394644-437149 GCA_004794575.1 Lanistes nyassanus
CTTAGACAAAGTTTATGTGCTGCCACACGAGGGCCTGCTGGCACAACACGGGCCTCAGTCCCACCCAGTCACATTATACTGACACCAGGCCAACTGGTCCTAGTACTGTTCCCTGTAGTGCCAGGCGTCTGGCAGGGCAGCTACTAGATTGCCAATTTTTATGTCTTATGACTCGGCCGGGATGCGAACCACCGACCTCCCGCCTCGGAAGCGGACGCCTTAACCACTAGACCACCGAGGCGGTGTGGAGACAGGGAAGGACGAGAAAAAACGGGGGAAGAGTGGAGTAGCAATGCCAGCTGCTGTCGACAATGTGCACAGACATACACGTACGCATGTACTTTGGTGACATAGTTTAGAAAAGCGACGTCCCCAAGAAGTTGTCTGTAATTATCAGCGTCACTTCCAGCCACATGTTATCCCATTGTAACACAATAGTATTTCTCGGTACAAATGAAAGCTGAGATAACATCTTCCAAGAGATCAAAGACCAGAGAGATCAGATCTGTCTACCACTGATGGGAAATTGGCGCGCCACTGGTGAATGGAATGGTGCAAACACTCACGCGCGCACATAGAGGAAGACCCGGTGCAGGGAGAGAAGAGGACCTTGATTTCAACTAAGATAGAAACTGTAATTGTTGCCAACAGTTTTCAAGAGCAGTAACGGAAGTTAGAACAAAGCTCATCTTAAGCTTCAATCTGTTTGCTTGTTAGGGTTCTATAGCTGCGTCCCGAAACAGCAACTGAAGCGTGAAAAGCAGCAAATGAACTTTGTTGCCACAGACAGTATTGCTTTACGGAGCAGTACATAGGCCTAGAGATGACAGAGAGAGCGAAACATACAGAAAGGCCTATATATGCTGAGAGGCGATGCTGGAGATTTTTATCAGCTTATTGTTTACAGTAAGAGGATTCAGATGTTAGAAGGCAGTGGTGCAGTAGGTCAGAAAAGGTTCGATAACGCTGTCGTGGAGATTGAATAACAGCGTCAGGCCAAGCCGGTCTGCAACTTGCGCACCGGATATAGTCCGCTGACATTTCTCCTGAAGGACGTTCACGTGCTCTGAAGCACAGGCTGGTGTGCGGGTCAAGAAGCGAACAGCGAGTCGAGTCCACTTTCTCAACCCTCTCCTGACTTGTGCATCTGTGCCCCAACTGGATGGGACCTGTGCTTCTTCTTTGAATTCTAAGTAACATTCACCACAACACACAGTAATTTTAAACTCATTCACCGTGTCCTGCAACATTCCATCAGCCTGCCCATCTGACCTTAGATCTAAGGTGGTCGGAAAACTTGATTCAAAGCTACCGTCCATCGTTGTAGATGATGTCTATGAACGGGCATGCACCCTGAAGATCACATGTGGCTGTGATGAATTCTGGTGACGAACGCGTACCCACACGCACTCGCTGTCGTCTGTCTGTGGATAAGTTTGACGATGTGTAGACGATGCAATTCGTCGGCTTGTGAGGTCTGAATGCTGAGAGGAACTCAGAAAGAATCCCAATCAGCAGTTGTTTCGACATCCTAGGGGAGGCGACGAAGTAATGTTGAGATGGCATCCTCAGCCCATCTACAATCGTGATGGGCGAACAGCAGAGTGGAGATAGGGGTTTACTTAGACATTTTAGCTTGCATTATCTTGTATTATCGTGCAGCATCGTGTATTATCGTGTATTACCTCGTATTATCGTGTATTACCTCGTATTATCGTGTATTAACTTGTCAAGGTACTTCATAGGAATGGGGGTGAAGTCGACTGATCCGTTAAAGAAGCTGTGTTTTGTGTCCCGGCAATAGAGTCTGTGCGGTCAATAGAATCGGTGCTGTCAATAGAGTCTGTGCTGTCAAGACAATTTCTGCTGTCAGTAGAGTCTGTGCTGTGAATAGAGTTTCTGCTGTCAGTATAGAGTCTGTGCTTTCACGAAGGGACGATCTTTCACTGTCGTCACAAAGGCATGTACAAGCGCGGGTCACCAAAGGCGGGTTTTATAGTCACGAGGTAAGACCACTATCCTAGTTAGTGAAATCAATGTTCCGTGGGTGAACTTTAAAGCTCTGGCGTCACCACTCAACGCCTCAAGCCTTCCTCGCGTCTATAAAACTCCCCTCTAGTTTTACTGCCTGTTTCGCCACAGGCTGCGATAAAATTCTCTCCTAACCGGAAATAAAATTCTCTCCAAACCGGGCTACCATAACCCTACATGACATGCGCAGTGAGAGGTTGCCTCTTCGCACCTCCGGTTCCCGGAGAGCTGGTTTACGAAAAGAAATACTCCTCATCCCAAGAAACAACATGAAATGGTTGCATTAATGGCTTCCAACTGCGACTTGTCTTTTTTCGTGAACCGCAGGATTTTAAATACCACATATTATCCAAGAAAAAAAATAGGAAAAGATTATTATTTTGTGTGTATGTACGCGGTGCCCTTTTTCGCATGTCCTTTTCTTTGTTTTAAAATGTATTTCCTTATTCACAACACCCCCTTTGTATTTATGGATTCATGTGTTGTCTGTATGCTGTTGACTTGATCTGCAGCCCACAACGATCAGCTCTTCTGGGGATTTTTTTTCCGGAGAGGTGGAGGCGGGAGTGAATTCGTGTAATAACTTTTGTGTCTGGCTCAAATGTCACAGATGACATTGTCGTTTCATGTCGTTTAATGATAATTACGCTCAATCACCCGCTGAACATCGCTCAACTCAGCCTCCCTTTTCCCACACGGACAATTCTTGGTTCTGATGATGGACGCAGGAAACTGGGGGATGATCGAGCATATCTGACGTGATGATGACGACAACGCTGACGATAATGATGTGTATGTGTGACTACATTTGTGTATGCCCGCGCGCGCGTGTATGTGAACGAAAGGGAGAGAGAGACTATGACAATGTATTTGTATTTGTATAAATCTGTTTGTGTGTGAGAGTGTATGTGTGTGTGGGTGACAGACAGACAGACAGACAGACAGACAGACAGACAGACAGACAGACAGACAGACAGACAGACAGACAGACAGACAGACACAGAGAGAGAGAGAGATAATAACGAAGTGGGTGTGCGAATGTAAGCGAGAGAGAAATGTATGTTAACAAAAGAAATACGAGTATATACTGAGAGAGAGAGAGAGAGAGCAGAGTCGTGGAACCTGGCGTTCATTGTTCGCGAGGTCCGTTAACACCAGAAAGTGGTGCACACAGTGCTAGCAGTCAAATTTAGTGCCTTTGTCCGGAATGCGTTCCGCGCCAAACCTGCTTCCAGAGGGCGGCTTAGTGCTGCTGCACTCATTGCCTTCTTTAGGCATCCGGCGATTACCGAAGACGTTTCCCTCTCCAGCCCCTAAGCTCCAACAAGTTGTCAAGGCCTCCTCTCCCCTCATCTCTTCAGCCAGTAGCGAGTGAAGGCTGCTGCGAACGTGGCGACCCCGCGCGGTGACCTCGCGAGGCGCGTGCTAGCGACCCATGGCACCGGTAGCAGCGAAAGCTGTATCCACGCTAGCGCAGGGGGAACAAAGTGTTTGCACTGCTGGCCCGCCTATCTACTCGCTGGTTCACTTTAACAATAAGGAAGTACGGTACAGATCGAAGCACAACGGCTTATAAAAGTGTAACGCGGTGGTTTACTTGCTGGGATGAGACTTGGGTAATAAAAACGGAGATTAAATTCCTGCAAAGAGGTTTGTGTAAACTTGAAGCCACGCATCCGAGAAGCAAGAAGAAAAGAATGAAAAGACCGTACACAGCATCTTCCTCGTCAAAAGCAGCAATAAACGGAACGGACTTTTCTATTCTATTCTATTCTTCTAATTACTCTTTTATCTACCTGGGTCACAGCATGCCATTTCACAGTCATGCAGAGTGCTCAAAAGGGTTGGTTTGTGAACGCGGGTTAGAAAGGGACCTGCGTGGGCCCTGGGAAGAGAAAGAGAGAAAGAAAATGCAGAGTACCTGGAGAAAACCGGTAGGTAGGTCGATAATTTTAGAGGGACAGTTCCACCTGCCAGTGATTTCGCACTGTGGGGGGGGATAGGGTCCTGTTACTAAGCCGTGCGCTGAAAGAACCGCCAGACTTATTCCAGCAGGAAGATGGCCAGTGTGCAGAGGATTCTAGCAAATGGAGTCTGTATAGTGTTAAACGCCAGGAAATAATCCCTGGACACACCTGGATTCGAACTAGCAACCTTCCACTATCCACTCCGCAGAGCTATCCCCACCCCAAAGGTTTGATCTGGAGAAAAATAATAGGTAGGTGATTTTAGAGAGACAGTGCTTCCACCTGGAGGTGATTTCGCACGATGGGGTCCTATTACTAAGCTGTGCGCTGAAGGAACCACCAGACTGACAGCTGCAGTAAGGTGGCCAGTGCGGACAGGCAGTTTAATGTTCGGGGTGGTGTTGGAATGGACTCGCTCACAACAAGGTTAAAATAGTTTATAAAGTGGTACATTAGAACTAAATGTTAATGCTAGTAAGAGGTTAAACTGTTAGATTATGAAGCGTAACCTTAGAACTAAATGGTAATGCTAGTAAGAGGTTAAACTGTCGGGTTATGAAGCGTAACATTAGAATTAAATGGTAATGCTAGTAAGAGGTTAAACTGTTAGATTATGAAGCGTAACATTAGAATTAAATGGTAATGCTAGTAAGAGGTTAAACTGTTAGATTATGAAGAGTAACCTTAGAACTAAATGGTAATGCTAGTAAGAGGTTAAACTGTTAGGTTATGAAGCGTAACATTAGAACTAAATGGTAATGCTAGTAAGAGGTTAAACTGTTAGATTATGAAGAGTAACCTTAGAACTAAATGGTAATGCTAGTAAGAGGTTAAACTGTCGGGTTATGAAGCGTAACCTTAGAACTAAATGGTAATGCTAGTAAGAGGTTAAACTGTCGGGTTATGAAGAGTAACCTTAGAACTAAATGGTAATGCTATCAAAGGGTTAAAACTGTCGGGTTATGAAGAGTAACCTTAGAACTAAATGGTAATGCTAGCAAGGGTTAAAGCTGTTACGTTGTTTCTACTGCCCCTCACACTCTAAGCAAGAAACGTTTTAAGAACATTACAAGTGGCTGTGAACTGAGATGACAGGATACCATTGGCAAATACTGGAAAATAGTCAGATGTAGAGTGTCAGAAAAGTGTGAGCATGATACGTGTGTGTGTATGTCCGCTGTGCGCAGACCCACACGTTCAACCAGCGCGGGATGTCCAGTGTCTGCTAGTCCCAGAGTCCCAGACCTCTGACGTCACAGGCAGGAAAGCCGTTCGCCGGCAACAGTAGACTTGGCCGAAGCTTAGTCTGAGAGTAGAAGGTCAGACTGAGGGCGGTAACTCTACCCCGGTTGTAACCTTTCTCTCGGAAAGATGAGCAGGGGTGCGTGGCTCTTATTACAGGGAAACGTCGCTTTCAGCTTTGCCTTCGCGTAGGCGTTATTGCAGATGGGGAATTGCCAAATCATAATGCATGGCTTTTCTCCCCCAGCTTAATCTCCTTTTCTCTTCCCCCCTCTCCACCTCCCCCACCGTATCTGTCTCCCTCTCTCTGTGTGTGCATCCGTGCATACGTGCATGCGTGCATGCGTATTATTGGGTGCGTGTTGCTGCAGGCACGCACTCTGGGACGATGAAATTCCTTCTTTGCACTCTTGTCTTCCACATCCTTCCTGCTCCTCGCTTCTACCCCTCTGTGTACACACAGCAGACTATCGTCTGCTTAGGGGCGCAGAATCCATCAATGTACATCCCACTGTTTTGACAGACTTTCTGGTGTTTATTTTTGCACGCTTTCCTCGGATTATGTGCCCTCGGTTCCAAATGTCAGTTTTAGCGTGTATTAGACTAGTGTGCGCATAAGATGCATGTCCTAAGTGAAAGTATAAATCATTGCACTGGGCTCAAGTGTTCGCTTAGACCAAAGACGAAAGACGCAGATACCTCGCGCAAATGCCGAAAACGAAAGACGCGGATTCTCGCGCAATTGGCGATATAATCGGCATTTGCGCGAGATATCCGCGTCTTTGGTTCTTGGTGTAAACGTACGCTTTGGCCAAGGCTTATGAGGATTATGTCGTTCGCATGCGCTGCACGTCCAGGAAAGTTCGCCTGGCACGACCCGCACGTCGCTGGCTGTGCGCCGCGTCGGGAGCAGGGAGGAGGAGGAGGAGGAGGATGCTCGCGTAACCCTGGCGGTCTTGGCTGCACTCCTCCGCGGGCCTGCCACCCCTCCTCTCCAGCCCAGTGACCAATCGAGTGCTTTTGTTCTTCCGGGAAAACCCTGGGACTTGAGCAGGAGACAGTGTGCACTGGGTGACAGGCAGGGAATATTGCCGCGCCATTCTCTTGCCCGACCCATCGCTTTTCTGGGACTCGCTGGCTGAGACCGCGAACTCTTTTATTGATTGGTTTTGTCCTCGCCCAATAGTCACCGCACGCGCTTCGCTCGCGCACAGCCCGGGAAAGAGGAGGAGGAAGAGGAAGGAGAGAGAGAGAGAGAGAGGGAGGGAAGGAGGGGTGGGTCGGTGGTTGGGAGGATGGCAGAGCAGCGAGTACAAGCAGCGAAACTTCTGTTCAAAATAACTGCTTCATTCTGTTGCCTGACTGAACCGAGCGTAGCACAATTTTCATGCTGCGTTGAACCTGTGCACACTGTCGTTTTTATCTTCTCTATCCGTCGCGAACCTTTCGTTCTTTTCTTTTTTCTTTGTTTCTTTTTTGTTTTGCTGGGTGAAAACGGTAATTCGCTGACAGGCCCAAAGGTACGGAATTTACCTGAACAGGTCTCCATGTCTCTTTTTACCCTCCCCTTCTCTGTCGCTTATTGCGGGGTGACAGCGTGCGGTGGTGTATACAACTCTGGCTGAAACTGGAGTTACAAGATAAAGATTCTTTAAAAGAGATCTTTTTATTAATGTTGAAATTAAGATAGTGCTATTGTTGGATGATTTTGAAGACACCCCCCAGTGACAACAGCAATCTTTCATCCCTAGAGGGGAGGCGGTAAAAGGGGAATGGAGGGGAAAGTCCTTCAAGCTAATTAATTCAGCTGGAACGTTGTATTATATAACTTAGGGTGACTGTCTTCTGGTGAAAACTGGCCTTTGATGGAAAAAGAAGACACCAAGACCGGCTCTCGAGAAGTAAAAAGAAATATACCCTTTTGAAAAGAAAACTAGATGGAGATAAACATGATTACGGAATGCAACAATTTGTGTTTATACTTATTTCGTTTGTTTCGTTAGTTTTTAGTTTTTCGGTTAGGGGTGGTGTGCACTTGGGTTTTTGTCAACTCGTACTCACCTTTAATCATTGTGACAAGCACATTCTGACCTGTTAAGACATTCCAGGTAATACCTTTCTCGATCTCTTTGTAACACTATCGCCGAAAGGAGGAAAAAATGCCCTTTTCTCTATTACACCGCATTGCGACAGAACATGTGCTGAGAACTGCTCGGGTTTTTTTCCTTATTGTTATTGTACAAATATTAAATTATGTGTTTCCCTCATTGATTTATTTTAGCTTGTCTGCAACAAAGCTGACGGCAGACCCACACAAGCAAAAGTTTAATATTGTTAATATTATGGTAGTGATAATAAAAATCGATTTTTCCATTATCACCAGATCTTCTGTTCCTAGAAATCAGTGGAACGGAGGGAAAAAATAGCTTGAAAAAATAATTGTTACATATCTCTGAATATCTACCTTGTTTAGAACATGTTAAAATTGTTCTGACTGCGTCCTGTTATCTACTGTTAATCTACCAGGGAAAAAACCTGACCTCATTTGGTTGTCACGAGACGGGGTTCTTTATTCTTTTCACTGGCGTGTGAACGCACAGCTGTCGTTCTGCATCATCTATTTATTGCAATCCAGATGAAGAAAATGCTTTATTATCTTATCACACACATGCCAAAGCAGATTACTTTGCATTGACGTAACTATCAATGTTCATCTCTCGTGGTATCGCTGTACAAGATTCCTTACCATCCACCGCTCTCACTGTGTGTATATTCTTTGCGAATATGTTTATATTCGCCTTCTCTGAATTATTTTAATGTTTCGGGTGCAGTGATCTCTCTCTCTCTCTCTCTCTCTGTTTTTAACTAAAAACTTAATTGTGACATGTCTTCACTTTAGATGTTATACGTTGCTGGAACAGTCACCACTCGCTATTTGATTTTTTTCTGAGCATTCATCGCAAGTTTCAGTCGTCTTCGTTTATTGTAAGACTTTTTGACACAGTAACCAGTCCAATTTTGGGAAAATTGTTCATATGTCGATTATATCCTTCTTTATTTTTTGACTAAGTATTTTCTCGCAATGTTATCGTTGTTCTGCCTCAACAATATTCACCAGTCCTCCTTTTCTTTATTGTACAATTTTTCTTGTCACCATCGCTCACCAGTCCACTTCAACCAAACTGTTCCACGAAATCCTCGCTTTATTTAATATTGTTTAAGTTTTTCATAAAATCCCCTGGCCATTTGCCTCAAATTTCTTCATATGGTGGCCAGCTTACTTTTAAATTAGGGAGTAATTTCTGGTACAGTCCTAAGTCCATTTTTCTGACCATTCTTTACAAGTTCAAGCTTTCCGTCGATTTCTTGTACAGGAATCTGGGACAGTCACCCCTCGTCTGTTTATTTAAAAAAAACAACAGTTTTTTTCAGAAGTCCACGGGTTCTTTACTGTGGAGATGTTCTTGTGCAGTCACTTCTTACAATCATCAATCCACGTCTCGCAATGACGTTCACAAAAAGCCACCGTTGTCTTTATCGTACAGTCACCAGTCCATTTTCCTGTTCGCTCTTGACCATTAATCGCCTGTGTACTGCTGTACTGCTGTAAACGTTCTCGCACAGCCTTTACATCAAGCGCAAGTCCTCACTGAGATCTCTGTACTGAAAAACTAGCTGGAGTAAGTCTCCCGTTGACTGTTGAGCGTCACCAGGCTCAGCTTTCTGCGCAGGACACCAGGACATTCCTCCAAGCGCGCACCTCTGTCAACTTCTTCTGACTGTACAGCACCATGCGTCGACGCCAGTCGGCTGTCAGTTCAGCGTAGCCATCCAAGCCTGCCGGCTTTGGGGGACGACTTTTGACGGGGCGGCAGTAGAGTCAACCCACCTACAGGTCTCGCCTCGCTCGGCCCGGCAGATGGAACCTGTCGCGCATGGCCGGTTCTTTTAATCGTGACCAGATGTTCCTATTTTGGAGCCAAACAAAATGATTTTCGGCTAATTTATTTTGAGGTGGCTTCTAATTCAAGTCTAAAACTGACGGTCCATTTGCAGAAAGCAGGGGGGAGGGAAGGCGCGGTGGGGTTGGGACCCGAAACATGTCAGAAAGAAGTCATTACTTTAGCAAAGATAATTGAATTTTGGACGTTTCGAACTTTGGGTGGAATTGTCGGGTAGTATTGCGACAGAAACGCTGTGCACTTTCAATGCACCACAGACCTCCCCAAAGACGTCTATTAATGATGGTGTGCGACATTTAATTAGGCAAAGACTCCTGATAATACAGTGTTCGACATTTCATTCGGCAAAGACCTTGTTAATGCTTTGTTAATGTCCGCGATATCCTCTGGAAAAGATTTGTGCTAACGCAGTGCGCGAAATTTCAGTCGCCAGAGTTCTGTTAATGCAGTGTTCGAAATTTCATCCAGTAAAGACTGTTAATGCAGTGTGTGAAATTTCATTGGACATAGGCTTCTATTAACGCAGTGTACAAAATTCCATTCGGCAAAGGCTTTTGTTAATCCAGAGAATGAAATTTTGTCCGGCAAAGATTTGTGCTAACGCCGTGTGCGAAATTTTGTCCGGCAAACAGCTGTTAATGCAGTGTGCGAAATAGCATCAGGCAAACAGCTGTTAATGCAGTGTGCGAAATTTCATCCAAGACCACTTTTCTGCACAGGCAGCAAGCTAAGACTGTCTTCTAGAAAATGGTGCCCTGCAAAATATTTTCGGTCTCCTTATACTTTAAAATGGCTGAATTAACTTTAAAAAATGTCGTTGAAAATTGATACTTGTATCCAAACATCAGAAACCTCGCGCCCTTCGGAAAAGTCATACACAACACATCCCGCCAAAAAGGGAGTGTGAAGATTGTTTACATTACTAATTCCGTAAAAAGAAGTTACACGACTAAAAATTATATGTATGCCAGTAGAAGTTTCACGGGAATGGTAATTATATGTAGGCAGAGGACGTTACATGCACGTCAGTAGAAGTTGTAAGTACGTCGGTAGAAGTTATATGCACGTCAGAAGAAGTTGTAAGTACGTCGGTAGAAGTTATATGCACGTCAGAAGAAGTTGTAAGTACGTCGGTAGAAGTTATATGCACGTCAGAAGAAGTTGTAAGTACGTCGGTAGAAGTTGTATGCAGCCAGTAGAAGTTGTATTTAGTCAGTAGAAGTTGCATGACTTGTTAGTAGAAAGTAAACGACAGCACAGATTATACAACCCGTAAATCAACGGGCAGTCCTAGGGATGTCCACAACATCACGCATCACATATGACACTAAAATCAGGACAAAACACAGCAGGCAAAACGCAGTGTTAAGGGTCCTTTGGGACAATATATGTACACAGAACAGCGGAAACTGACAGACGGCCGTATAGTACCTTATAGTACCGTATAGTACTCTAGCTTTCTTCCACTCCCTCGCACCCCCCCCCCCATTTCTCTCTCAAACTCCCTCCCCACCTTTCTCGACCGCCTCTCTGGTCTGGTGGCTAAGGGGTCAGCTTTCTAGACCGGAGGTCGGTGGTTCGCGCCCTACCGAGTCACCAAGACTTAAAAATTGGCAATCTAGAAGCTGTCTTGCTACTGTCTGGCACAGTACTAGGAACAGTACAAGGACTGGTTGGCCCGGTGTCAGTTTAATGTGGCTGGGACTGAAGCCCGTGTTGCGACAGCAGTCCCACGTGGGGCAGCACATTATCTTGTCTAAGCAACACCGTCTGTTATGCACCTCGTTTGCGGCGGGACGTTAAGCAACAAAACAGCAACCAGTCCCTACCTCTCTCCCTCTATCTAAAGGTTAACCTCTGTTTCTCTCTGCCTGCCTGCCTGCCTGCCTGCCATCATCCCTTTCTGCCATCATGCCTGCCTGCCATCATGCCTGTCTGCCATCATCCCTGTCTGCTTGTCTGTTTGTCTTTTCTCTTTTTTTTTTTTTGAAATTCCTCTCCTTTCTTTTCTCAATTTTCTCTTTTTCTTCGCTTCCCTTTATGGTCAGGTGCTGTTTCAGGCCATTCGTGAGCAGTTTTCATTCTCATTCAGACCCATCCATGAACACTTGCCATTTCTCGTTTAGGTCCATTTATCTCATTCTCTTCTCAGCCACCGGGACAGGCCTGGTCAAGGTGAATAGCGTGGCCGCGTGCTGCTGTTCTAAAGTCTGCACTTCAAGAGGTCATTGTCCTCGCGGTCTCCGGCACTCGAGCGGAAACTGGGACACCGAGTCATTGGGCTTCAATTCTACTTGAAAAAGAGAGCCAGGTGCGAGTTATTGATCAGAATACCAACAGTCATCAAATCCCTTCAGGTGTTTCCAAAAAATGCATCCTTCTTGCTTTTAGTAGACCAGATTTTGTCAACTGATCGAGATCACGTCAAACTTCTGCCCGAGTTTAGGGGTGGGTAGAAATGGGAGGGAGAAAGGAAAACAGAAAGTATGAACGAACAATCGAAAAAAAAACAAACAACTAAAAGAAAAAAGAGAAAGAAACACACAACAAAAGAGTAAACAGGGGAAGAAAGAAAATGTTGAGTCAGATCTACAATGGCAGATATCACAGGGGTGAAGGTGGAGCGGTACGGAGACAGAAATACGTTTCACTAAAGGTGTCTTTGTTTAAATCTTCTGCCCCTCACGCCAATTTCTGTGTACACAAAAGAACATTTAGGAGTCTAGAAAACGCATGGTGTTCAGTTACTTAGAAAACAAGACAAAAAGCGGGCATTTTCTCACAGAGAGACTTAAACAGGCTCACCGTTGTCATGAAACCATAAAGCATTTATTCTGTGGCCTGGGCAAGGCGCGCTCGTGCTTGTGTGTCGCCCAACGGCGCACCGTCCCGCGGACAAGACTACACCAGGAATACCACAACAGCAACGTGCTAATTGCAGGCAAAGTTGAGGATTCACTCCGTCATGGGAGACAGAAATAATTTGCACTTGCCACCCTCACGTGACCCGGCGGGCCAATGGTGATTGGCAGATGCCAATACTGCATTCCAGCGCAGCTCTTTCATCCTTCGCGCCGCAACCCCTCCGAGCCCTTCTTCTGCAACCTTCCATCTGTTGATTGCTTTAACTGACAGCATCTGTGAAACGACCAGGGTCGTCTGACTGCAGCACAGCTCATCGAGCGCACCACAAGCGCACGCAGACGAGAGAGAGAGAGAGAAGAAAGAAATAGACTGAGAATGAATGAATGAATGAATGAATGAATGAATGAATGAATGAATGAATGAATGAATGAATGAATGAAAAACAACACGGAAAGCTAAACTGGCAGGAAAATATTTCTGTAAGAATAAAACAGCCCGTAGAGAAAATTCTTTCTGTAGCGTTTATTGGCACATTTTTCAAAGAGAGCACATTGCAAAGTGTCTGATGACAAAAAAAATAAATAGGTATGTCTGCTAAAGTGAAAAGCGTTTGGAACTGTGTATTACCTATTGGCCTATTTTTTTTAACCAGTGAGTCTGTGTGAATTCATTCTTTAGCCGGGTGTTTTCTTTGCGAAACTTTAACCAGAATTAATAAGGCAACAACTATCCACTGACGAAGACATTCAAGCTCTATCTACATAATAAAGTTACAGTTCTGAGTTGGCTTGCATGAGCGTTCGTATCTGCACTTCCGGGCATAGGAGCTGTCGTAAGGCCCATTCACCCTGTATATTTACGTCCAACTTTACGAACCAACAGGAGATAAGAACGCTCATGCAAAACCAACCCTGTGTTCGACCATAAACGTGTTTTCCCCCCATAAGAGAAGCGAGAACGTGGTCGGGCTTTTTCACGTAGAAGACGTGCGATGTGGGCTACGCTACAAATCGGGTCACTTGCGAAATGCTCCAACCATGTGGGAACCCCTCGAATAGGGTTGCAATGGTATTGGCCCCGGTGTGTGGTGGGGCTGTCGAAGGTTGCCTTGTAATAAAGTCACAGTCAGATTGCAATGAAATCTCACCAGAAAACTGCATGCACCCTGTATGTCTTTGCTTATGCAGTCAGCATTAATTTCAGAGCATTGTTAATACAGTGTCCAGCTGTGCAGTTTAATTGTGCACATTCGTCTCTAAGATTGTTAGCTTAGACACTAAAATATTGGCTATGCTTTTCCCCCCAAAATCTTTAATGAGCGAATCGAAATTTATGATCAGATACCTCAAACTGATATGTGAGGATACAAGGATAACATTTTCTTTCACCACAGCATAAAGCTGTATATTGCTGGCACCGATGAGATTCTAAAAACACATTAAAGGTATTTTTCAGCAATTGAAAGCTGTGTAGATGCTGGCTGATCCGCAAAGTTGTAGAAAAAGATGTCTGAAATAGTGAAATAGAGCGCACTGCTCTTTGAACATGCAGGTGCGTGTAAGTGAAGATGACCTTCACGTTTTCGTTCACGGCCGGTTGGGGTGGGGGGTAACACTTTGAAGAACACCCCTCCTCAGTCCTCCCCACACCTTCATCTGGAGTGCAGTTTCCTTGACAGCAGAGGGGCCAGACCCTTCTTTTCCCGCAAGGAACGATCACTTTGATCGTCTTTGATAAGCTCTGCGATGATTATTTTGTCATAAACCACACCTCTTAGCCAAAAATATCGCTTTGGCACCAAGACACCAAGAGGTTCGTTAACATTAATATCCCTACGATACTGTTGATCAGATAGTGTAGTCTTTGCAGACGTACATGTATCTGAACATGATGATGTGTAGGTTTATCTGGAGGTAATAATTGTAGTATTTATAGACGTAAATGTATCTGGAAGTAATAATGTGTAGTCTTTGCAGACGTACATGTATCTGAACATGATGATGTGTAGCTTGTATCTGGAGGTAATAATGTGTAGTCTTTATAGACGTAAATGTATCTGGAGGTAATAATGTGGAGTCTTTACAGATGTACATGTATCCGGATGTAAAATGTGTAGTCTTTAAATACGTACATGTGTATATTTAGATACGTAGATATATCTAGAAGTAACAATGTGTAGTTTTACAGATGTACTGTACATGTGGACATGGCGATGCTTTAGGAAGGGAAGGGAATGGGATGAGGACCAGTGACTTTCTTCTTCATCGTTCACCTCTGAGCTTGCTGGTTGTTATAATATTTGTTTAGTGTTTATATCAGTATGAGATGTGTGGATGTATGTTGTTGTGTTGTACTGGCTAAACAGATACTAGATGAAACCACAACTGAAGCCAGATTCAGTCTCAAGTGGCTGAACACAAGTGTTTGTGATATTTTCTTTCTGTGAGTGGCGTATCTCCAACCGTTGCGTTCGCAGTCTTGTGCGTGCTTGCCAAAGTATCTGCGTGACGTACCTGCAAGAAACCTTGTCCGCGTGACCAGTCTTCCGTTGGTGATGACAGACAGAGCAGTGTTCTGAGAGCAGCTGATTAGATTGTGGTTTGCAGACGCTAGTCGCACGTGTTCGTCCTCCTCCGCTCGCGTGCAAACGTTCTCTCCACATCCCTTCTTCTCTGTGCATGCGCATGCGTGCGTGCGTGCGTGCGTGCATGCATGCTGCGTGCACGCTAGTTATGCATGCGTATCAGCACGTTCGTATGAATTTTCGTTCTTCTCTCCTCGCACCCAGAACAAAAATCTAAAATGTATACACGTACAAGCATGCGGACGGATCCGGAGAGCAGAACATGTGTGTGAGAGAGAGAGAGAGAGACACTGGCTGTGTACACTGCAGCAGCTAATATAAGATACCTAATGATTTTCTGAAAGACGATATTCCTTTGAGAAAGAGCAGGGAATGGGGAGCATGTGTGCTACAAAACGGGCTGCAAGACGCGAGGGTTAGATGAAAGCTAGGGCTGATGGGAAAATCGTCCCGCTTGTATGTAATATCCAGACTGGCACATATTGCAAAAGGCATTGTAGAAGATTACATGTATACGTCTTGCAGGAGTGGCTAAGCACGTGCGAGTGTGTGCAAGCGTGAAAGAAAGAAAGAAAGAAAGAAAGAAAGAAAGAAAAAAGAAAGAAAGAAAGAAAGAAAGAAAGAAAGAAAGAAAGAAAGAAAGAAAGAAATGAATAAGGGAACGATATATATGTAGAGAGAGAAAGAGGGTGGGATAACGAGGAACGGACAGAAAAAGTGTAAATGCACGTATACTTTTTTGTACACATAGATATGTGTGTGCGTTTATGTATGTGTGTGCGTGCATGAGTGTGCATGTTTATGTATGTATGTCTGCCTGTACGTATGTATATATGGATATGTGTGTCCGTGCATGTGTGTGCCCATGTGTGTGCATGTATGTGCATGTGCATGTGTGTGTGTGTGAATGTATGTATGCGCAACTGTATGAAAAAATTATATGAAAATAATTGGGGAGTTAAATTAATTTCACTCGGCAAATCGCAATGGGGTTTAACGAATCCTGCTTCATTCTGGAGAGTGAAATTAAAATTATCTTTGAAGCGTGGAGTGAATGAATGCATCACAGAAGTTTTGAAGATCGACGTACAGCCTCAAGATAAGACCAGTATACATCTTCAGTGTTTCATAAATACAAGAAAAAACTAATATTTTAGCGAGTTCTTACGTTGAGGTAAGTTAGAAAGAAACTTACAGACAGATACACGACGCCTTCTAAAGATGATTTATGGAATGTGCACCTCAGGTATCTTCAAGGGGAAAACGATGTTGCCCCTTAGGAATGCATTCCGCGAGTGTTACAGCTGAGAACTACATTTTTCTTCCATTAACACTAACAAACACCAACACTAACCACTACCCTAAGGTATCCCGTATGCTGAAGGGAAATCAACAAGAAATACATGTTAGCTAAAGGCAGAACAGGAGAGGTTTGAGCACACAAGGGATTAATCCTGCCTAATCTGCTTAATCCGGGCTAATGTCCTGAGATGACAGTAATATTCCTCAAGGTACTGGCCGAACTGAACAAACATATCAAGAGGAGCACTGAGGTACAGGAGGAAACAAAGGGGAGGGGGGATAAAGGAGAGCGGAGTGGAGGGGAGAGAATTAGGGAGTAAGAGATTAGGGTTGGAGCTACAGCGAGCGAGCGAGCGAGCGAGCGAGAGAGTCTGTCTGGTCTCCGTTTGATTTTCAGACACGCCCAGCTGTTATTTCAGGTCGTCACACGACATAATATGAGTGTCGTGTGTGGTGACAGGTAATATTAACAGAACAAACAAAACGAACGCAGATGCATATCCAGTCTCGCACATGAAAACGAGTCGCTAATTAAAAAGTAAATCTCTGTGTGTCCGTGTGTGCGCTCGGGCATGAGAGCATATATCCTTGGTTGCACTTTGTCGCGCGGGCGTCAGTATGTGCCTGGGCGTCCCTGTGTGTGTGTGTGTGTGGGCGTCCCTCTGTGTGTGTGTTTGTACGTGGGCGCCCCTGTGTGTGTGTGCGTGCGTGCGTGGCCGTCCCTGTGTGTGTGCGTGTTTGTGTGTGTGCGTGTGTCTGTACGTGCGTGTGTGTGTGTGTGCGTGCGTGCGTGAGTGAGTGTGTGAGAGAGAGTACGCGCCTTGCGTGTGCGTGCGAGTGTGCGTGTGCTATATCCGTGCGCTTTGATCTTTGTGGCTGCTAACTTCACCCTTGCTGCTGTTAAAAAAATGTGGGAAGTGTGACATCGGAGGGGGCGAGTGGGAGGGATGGCTGTGTATGGTGCAATAGGGAGTGTTCATGCATGCAAGGCTTGGTTCTGGCTATGTTGCCAGAGTTTATAGTCAGCGTCCCTCGATAAACGTATCTCTCGGCCGTTATAATCCTGTAGTGTTCAAACAAGCGTCTTGTGATTCACCAAAACAACCAACCCCCCCCCCCCCTCAGACAAACCAGTGTTTGCTCCAGCCACAGTTTTCTTTTGGAATATTTCAATCCCAGCAGGCTTCTTACACAAAATCGCAATGAACAGCAATTGGGCCTTATTGTAGTGCCGCTACATTCCCTTATAACATGGCGGGGCTATACACCATTCTTGCAAAGTGCTCTCCACTTGGTGACAGCGATTTAAAATTTCCTCGCCAGTTTCCATTATCCTACTTCCACAACATTTATTTCCACTGATCCCATCGACTGTAAAGTAAACTTTGATTGCTTGTAGCCGCCATCTTGTCCAGACGTGTTCCCAGAGTGTGAGCAAGGATGGTCGTGTCGGGGGGAAGCCAGAACGTCTGGGACCGCAGGTGAATCCGAAATGTTTTTGACACTAATATGTTCCCAGCGTACGCAACGTTACACCTGTCTGACAATGTGCAGGTACTCAAAAAGGAATGATTTGTTTCTCGTGCGTTGAAAGGCTTACCTCTGCCTTTACACACTGTAAACCTGTTTTCCTCTTTCCATCAACGCTCTTTTCCTGGCAGTGTTCCTCGGGTGGAGGTGTGGGGGTAAACAGAAAACCGTCGGTCTAATAATGTGTGACGTACATTGTGAAACTGTGAACGGGTGCCGACGTTGCAATCAGCAGGCAGGGTGTGGCGTCTACCCTGGAAGCGCGTCAAGAGCCTATTGATGTTTTGCAACTTTTGCAGTCTATTTTCTCTCCCCACCCCCGTCTCCCCTTTTCTTAACGTACGGCTGATATGTCAGATGACATTATCTGTGGCTATACTCTGCCTTTTGGTACCAGTTTTCTTGTGACATTGCAGCCGGCTAATTATAATCCTACAAAACCAATTCTTTATCAAGTTTGTTTTTCTAACATCGCACTCACGCCGTCTACTGTAGTTTAGTTTTTCTAGAATTACCACTTTCTAAAATCTAGCAATTTTATGAAATTTAGTTTCTTTAGTTGCTTTATTATCCTTTATTCTTGTTTGTGTGCGTGTTATATATATATATATGCGAGATAGAGCTCCCCCTGTTACTTCATAAAACGTATACGTAGATAGCTATAACATAGGTTGCTGACACTGGGGAGGGAATAGCTGAAGACTAGTATGTGGACAGTTGCTGGTTTGAAACCAGGAGTGGCCAAAGATTATTTCTTGGAGTTAAAAATGTTGCAAACTCCATTCTGCCATCCCTCGGGCATTAGACTTCCTGCCCGCACTGACCATCTTCCTGCAGTCTGGTGGTTCTTGCAGTGGATAGGTTAATAAGTACTAGGACCCCTTCCCCCTCCCTCCCATAGTGCGAAATGACTGCGAGGTGGAAGCACTGTCCTTCTAAAATTATGTAACGTGACTGACATTTACTAAAGTAGCAGCCCTGACTCTCATTTAAAGCAGGAACTGTTTCTGTTATCATAAAAAACTACACAGCTCTGTGAAACTGAAATATTTCACTCTGAAACCATACCATCCCCCTATCGAACTTCTGGATTTTTATTAATCAAAATCCTAAGTTAAAATTTGTTGTCTTTATTTTGCAACATAAAAATCTACTGTTTCGTTCTCTTCTGTTCGTTTATCTTGTTGCTGTTATTATTATTATTATTACTGCTGCTGTTGTTGTTGTTGTTCTAAGTTTGCTTAAACTGAATTATCTCGGTCAAATAAAGCGACCATTCAATGATGGCAAAGTGTCATGTCTTCCGACTTCTGTAATTTTATTTAAGTGATGTACCCTTTCTTTGACAACAAATTTTGAAACTAGCAACAATTAATTAAGTGACTATCAACCTGGAAAACCAAACATAGAAAAGCCATGTGCTGTCTTGATTTAAAAAAATATTTCATGTAGAAATCTTTTCGTCATGCAGTTCAGATTAAAATGGTTTTGAAAAATAATTTCAACCTCAGAGAAAGCCGCACATCTAGATATTTGTCCCCACTTGCTCCTAGTCCCTAAAGGCATCAAAATAGCGTCAGAAAATCAATGGTTTGGAATTATTTTAGGTTATTTTTCTAAATTATTGCTCTGTTAAGTGTGTTCTATGGCACTGCCAAAGCTAGCAGTCAGAATAGTTTTCATCTCCTTATTAGGCTGTGTGTGCTCATACCATGTTTGAATACCGTACCTGCTATGTCTCAGAGTATGTGCCCATATGCCCACCTGCATGTAGCACAGACCAGCTGGACAGTAACAAAAAACACGGATGTATAAAGACTGGACAAAGACAGGTGCATAAGGTCACAGAGTTAGGGATGTAACCACAAACATAAAGGAAGAAAAAATTAGAAAGACAACCAGGCAATCAGACAGAACGTTCAGACTAGTCAGTATTGGAGGCAGTTAAAAAGATGGGCAGACGGCAGTTGAATTTTGAACATCGTTTTAAGGATGGCCTTGGTGACAAAAGAAGAGGGACGGGGGGTGGGGGAGACTGTGACTCACAACATGTTGATGAGCGGCCTAAAAGTCAGAGATGACAGTGCCTAATTATGCCGAGATGCTACACACCGCCATTCGCCGCACACTGAGGGAGGGCGGATTGCATCACATCTCTGCGCGCACAGTTCGCCACCATTTCCTTGACCCGTTCCCACAACTTGGCAGCTATGCACGCGCTGAACTCAACCATCTCCCCCCAGCGACACTCCGAAGTACATCGAATGCCCATGTCAGATCCAGTCACTTAACAGGCGGCGAAAGCCCAGCTCGCTTGACATTTAGGCAGAGTGATGACTGCCTATAATTACCGCTTATTTCAAAACTAGCGTAATTCACAGCTGAGCCAGGGAAATCGCTAAACGGAATGCTTTGAAGCGACGCCAAGGTAAATGTAAAAGTTTCAAATGCACAGAGCGACTCCCCACTGCTGAACAGGGCTTAAAACCGCGAGGCAGACGACAGTGACGTCACCGGGGGCAAGCTGTGGAACTTGCTCAACTCGGTGACGTTATGACAGCTCCGTGACGACAAGGCTTTTCTCAGTCCTCTTGTCTTTTGAGAATAATAATAAAAAAAGGATGGGGAGACGAATAGGTTCGGTTGGATAAAACTCACAGTTCACCAAAACTCGTGTGCACTGCGTTGTTCTTGTGCTCTCATGCGTGCTGGAATTCCCAATCCCACTGCATTGCTTGTGCACTGAACCGTGATAAACCAGAAGTCCCTAACGTATTTCCTTTGGTTTGTAGTCTGTGGCCTGCGGTCTATCTTCGGTCTGTCTGTGGTCTATCTTCGGTCTGTGTTTGATCTCTTTGGTCTGTCTTTAGTATTTTTTGGCCTGTCTTTATTTTGTCTTTGGCCTGTCTTTATTCTGTCTTTGGTCTGTCTTTATTCTGTCTTTGGTCTGTCTTTATTCTGTCTTTGGTCTGTCTTTATTCTGTCTTTATTTTGTCTTTGGTCTGACTTTAATCTTTGATCAGTCTTTAGTCTGTCCTTGGTCTGTCCAAAGTCTGCGCTGGTCTCGCGCAAACAGAGAAACGGCGTCGAGTTGGAGGGGAGGGGGTGGCAGCAGTGTCCTTCCCACCAGCTTTTCTGGGGACCGAAAAAAATGAGGAATGAGTTAGGACGGATGGAGAAGGTGGGGGGAGGGGGGCTAAGGGTCAAGAGAGACGAGAAGCGACGCACGGCGCTGCAGCGGGAGCGCAGCGTGAGTCACGGATGCCGCTGCGGCGGGCGGACGGTGGGTGCAGCAATCGTTCGAGCAACAGCGCCGAGTGCAGGCTGGTCAATGCTGACCGCGCCAGCGGCGAGTGCTGTGCTGCGCCGCGCTGACGATAATCATCCCCGCGTCGTGCCAGCCATCGATTGCTGGGTGCACGCCGTACCCATACAGATGAGCTCAGGGACTTTTTTTTCCCTTTTTTTAAACAGCAACAGCGGCAGCAGCAACAAAACGGAACAACAGTTTCGTCAAACCAGGGAACCATCCAGACAATGTCCGATGGATTCATGACGTGTTGATAGAACCGCGCATGTCCATCTGTGTACCCTCAGCATCCCTCTCCTCCACCTCCCCCCACCCCCCGCGTCCATAAGTGCATGCGTCCGTGCTTTTGTGTCGGTAAAAGAGAGGCGGGGGGGGGAGGGAGGAGAGAGAAATATTCGTTGTTCCAGAATACAACGTGTCAGCTCGCGCGCGCGCGCAAGTGTACGAGTGACTACGCGCATGGACAAATGATCATCCCCGAGTGTAGAGAATTTAGTGCTCATTTACCGTGTAGCGGGATTGCTGACCAGATTCGGAACCTCGACGATACGCCAAAGCATAGCCGGCCTTAAACTTTAATGCGTATGTACGAGGGTTCTTCGCCCTCCGCCAAATGATTAGCATATTCAGCCATATGCTGGGTAATGTGGGGGCTACCGCGTGCTGGCGAACTGCGCAGATGTCACCAGCATTCAAGATTGATGTGCTCGGTTTGTGCGTACTGCTGCACCCGCCTAGATGTGCTTTCGCGATATGTGTTTTGTAATATGCGCGTGAACACACACACACAAACATATACATACAGCACGCGCAGACTGTAGTTAGCGCTGTCCAAACAACGTATCCCATGGCTGCATATATATTGGTGCATATACAATATTCTATACTGAGGTCTTTCTTCAAGCTCTACTTAATTCCATATCCCAATACACATTTTGCATCTTACGTCATGTGAGGTGCCACCAGTCTGCATGGGGACGTAAACGCACGTGTTGTCACCGCGCATGCCCGATCACGTCACGTGACAATAGTCCAGTTTAGGACTCAGGCGCCAGAATGATGCAGGAATCGAGGATAGAACTGTCCTGACGATGAAACCCCGTGCTACTTTATCCTCATTCCTGCACCGATAGATCCATGCCTCAAAATCCGGGTCAGTTAAGAAAAACAATTTCCCATACCCATTTGAAGATTATGTAGGTATAAAATTGTCTTGGGAAGGGGCTGGGAGGTGGGGTGGTGGAGAAGAGAGCTACAAATGGTCCGCCCCAAGACACTAACCCGAAAAAAACCTGACCTCGTTTCCTGCATATGGCCACACAAACATGGCTGTTGTAATTTGAGTTAAATACTCTACAAGTTTAAAAAAACACGAATACTCATCTGTCTGAAGTCATGTGCTTTCTTGCCAAAACAATGCATAAAAGACCGAATTAATCTTTCCTGAAGTTCTACGAGAAACGTCTACAAGAAGCGTGTGCAGATAATTGTTGACGCGACACTGTTAAGACTGATGGATTTCGCTACGTAGCAACATTACTGACGTCACTCAATGCGTGGATGGGGAGATGGGAATAGAAGTGTATCAGCATTTCCCACGATTCTTGCTTGGCAGAAAGACTTGCTTGTTTTAGAAACAGAGTGGTATGGCAACTTACGCTAAAGCAGAAATCAGCCTCGTTCAAGACAGCCAGAAGACTAGCCATCAGTTACAGAGATGAGGAAAACCAGGAACAGAGAGCGAGCGAAGGAAAACAGGAGACTGGGTGAGAACGAAGAGGAACACGTTAGTTACTCATGCCTTACAATACAATATTTCATCGAACATCACAAACACGATGCTGGATTTGTTTTTCTCCCTGCAATTTCCTAGCATTCTGTCTAGTCTAAAACGCGAACAACAACAGGCTACAAAGAGCTAGAAAATGAATGCAGTTTTTCCAATTTTCCAAACCTGTTAGGGGTCCGCTTGGTATTGACTTTAAGTGTGCTACCATCTGTTACAGTGTATGTGAAGAGCTGTGGACGTTGTTAGAGGGCGGGTCGTGTTGCTTGCAAAATCCCTAAACGGGCAGGATTCATTACATTTCTTCTAGTAAACACATTTTGTCAAGGAAGTTCACGGCAATATTTCCAGGATCACTGTCGGTATAAAACTGCGTTCTCTTTCCTCACTCTCTCTTCTCTCAGAGAGCGAGAGAGAGAGACAGAGCTACAAATGGCCCGCGCTAAAGACACTAACCCTGACATAAACCTGACCTCGATTCCTGCTTATGGCCACACAACCTTGGCTATTGTAATTTTGATATTAATAATATTGTAATATTAATACTTTACACACTGGAATTTGGATTTTTAAAAATTATTTTTACGTTAGTTTACACTGCTAATGGACGGAACCTATCGCCTCCACCTGCTTAACAGGGTCAATTAAATTTCTGGTGGCAAGTATATTTTGTCGTGGCAAGTATATTTTGTAATCATAACACATCAGGCTTTTAACACGACCAAACTCTTGAGAATTTAGTCCTACGCTTCTCAACATTTTTTAACCACTAACGAATAAGCAAATGCCTATCTGTAAGCGCTTGTATTAATCATGAACGTGTGTGATTATTTGTCGCGGTCTGTGTGTGTGTGTGTGTGTTGTCTATAGTAATCTGGAAACCCTTTGCAGAAACATAAAAAAAAAACCGCCAAGCAACTAAAATGATTGTGGAAAGTATTCCTATCATTTAGTTATTCATTTATTTCACCACGTCTGTAATGTACTTTGCAGAAATCTCGATAATCGTGCAAAGCATATGTAAAAAGCAATACTTTTTATAAAATATCTTTTAAAACCTGTTAGAGGTCCACTTAGTATTGACTTAAAATGTGCTACCATCTGCTACAGTGCATGTGAAGAACTGTCAAAAAAATACGAGTGTGAAAACGTCAGATACAATTGTATCTAACGTTTTCAAACTCGTATTTTTACGAATTGTATTTGACGTTTTCAAACTCGTATTTTTACGACATAATTTCTGCAAGGTGTCCTAACTGTCTTGTGCGGTATTTTTTTTTAAATCATATCATTCATAAATACATGTAACCAACCACTCTTGCACACACACACACACACGCTCTCAGTTCGTCTGTTACACTGTGCTGTTAGCAAATAGCTTCAATCCGAAACACTGTGTAACCTCCAAATCTTTTTTTATTATGTCTGATTCCGAAGACGATTACAAAACAAAACTATCAATATTAATTTCACTGAATGGTGTTCAAATAAAAAATTATGATAAATGCGTACACAATTTCACTGAATAGTGTTCAAATAAAAAAAATCATGATAAATGCGTACACAGTTTCACTGAATAGTGTTCAAATAAAAAAAATCATGATAAATGCGTACACAAATGGTCACACGTGCATAAAAGAGAATGCTCATACTGCCTTTTCATTCTCTTTTCGCCCTTTCGTTCCTCTCACTCACTTATCCAAAGACATAAATCGCGCACACCGACGAACGCACACACAAGTATGTGTCCCTGTTAGGAAGTAAACATTCGACCACACCGCGGTTTCTACTCCCTACTTCTCTTGTCCCACCTTGTATTTTCTCTGTTTACAACACCCACGTCCCACCTCCCCACCACCTACGTCACCTAAACCTTCGCAACAACAATTAAATGCCTCTTTTTCAGGCTGTCAGTTTCTTCACAGAATTTCGCTAAACGCACCTGTTGTTCGGCCAGTTCTTAATACATACCTCTGCAGACTAGCTCCGACGCAGGCCGCATAACATAACAAAGAAATAATCAAGTCTGCCATAACTGTTATATAGTTTAAACATACGTTCCAACCTTTTCCTCCTCCACCCCACCCCCCGAGAATCCGTCAATAAACTTTACCAGCGCAGACTATAAGGTGCAATCAATTTTGCTAAGAGGTAACAAACATTACAGAACTGGCACCACGCCTCGAATTCGTCACTAGATCAATTTGCTGTTTCGTAAAATGTCATAACTTCCTTGCTAAAGCTCTGTATCTCTAAACCCTTGTCAAAAAATAACTTCGGCAGCATTCGATAAGAAAGGAGAGAATTTGGCATTCAATCCTTGTCTGCCTTACGGAGTGTTTCTTTTGTTGCTTTTTCCTCACTGCTGCATGGATGTGAGAGCTCTTTCCTACATTCAACCACCACAGTGTCAACAGCCTGAGGCAAGAAAACTTCTGACAGATGAATACAGCCCCTCCCTCTATATCTGAGTCTCCTAGTTCTAAGAAAGAAAAGCTTTGACAGTTCAGTCTGCGCGACCCGATAAATTGCTTCTTGCAATCAACTGAAGTAAGATTTTTGTTAATAGTTACAACCACAAGAAAGACTGGACCACACCACACTTTCAATCACCGTTGGACACATTTTGATTTACAGACACATCAAAAGTAAATACTGTTAGGGCGTGACAGCACTCACCTGTGGTAGCCGCCATCTTGATGACGTCATAGTCCCAAGTTTCGCTCGTTCCGTGTAGGAATCCGTTCCTCTTGTATTCTGCAGTAGGGATTCCCAGGTGACATTTGGCGTCCATTTTTGCCTTTGGTAACCTAGCTTTATGATATTTCTACTTCAATCATACAGCTAGATAACCAAAGACAAAACCGAAGCCCGTCGACGGCGCGGAACAGAAGACAGTAGCGAAGATGGTGGAGCAGATTCTGTGTCTTCTTCCTTTAGTGAACGTTTCTCCGCCAACAATAGGTTTGAACTTTGATATTGTACGTAATGCTAAGCGGTTCTGACAACAGCAACAGGTGGCAAACTCAGAAAATGCGCTTGTGACCTTAACGAAAGTGCATTAGGATTTTGCTGACACTGATTTCACCGTGAACTAAGCATCCCTGGTTATTCCCTCTAACACCACGTGACCTAGTAACTGAGGGACTGATGACAAATGATTAATCATAAGCCTTTTGAAAACTGTCAAAAGTCTGTACTACTAAGCTTTCATGTTAGCATTTTATCAGCTGGGTGCCGGCGGAGAAAAAGACAAGAATTAACAAACATGCTAACGATTCATGATTCAACCTTATTATTTCTGCGAGAACAGAAGAAACTTCAGCATAGGAAGAATTGCAATTGTTACTAGTCCGAAAGTTAGTGTACGTACATGGTTGATGGCATAGCAGAATGCTCTCCGCAAGAGTGCAGTTGAGAAACTGTTCATACGCCATACGCCATACGCCAAATACTCCTTTGCACTGGAAAACTGCAGGAGAAAGACTCGTTATTCTACCGTCTTTGGATCGACAACATTCAATTCACCACGACCACGGGCAACGACACGGCCAGGTGCTTCGCCAGGCCGTGATGCCAGCCGCCAAACAACTGACTGGGGAAAGAATGGTACGCAGTGTCAGGCCGCTCCTCGCCCAGGGGTTGATGAACGACGCCTAAACTCATCATCACGGCTGAAGTCTCTCATTTTTCCATCCTTCAACGGGAGTGGCAACGGACTATCTGCTACCAGGACTCTGCATGTAGCCTGTAGGTGTCTGAGTTTCTGTACAGATCATTACCACAGGACGGCGTGCGAACACAGGGCTGAAGTTATCCAGCCAGGAATCTCGCGAGAGTTCAGTCGATCTGTTCTGCTGGCCAGCAGCAGGAGCTGGTACAAAGACTGGCTCGCCCCATGGAAGCAGAGGGAAGGGAGCACTTTCCATTCACTGCTCCATTAGCCTGCGATCACCTTGAGGCTGTTGAATCCTACTTGCCTTGCACGGGCGGCCTACGTCAACTGCCTGTCTTCCCCTCGCCGGCTCTCACTCCCGTCTCTCGCCGCTCCCGTCTATCTCGTAGCGTGAGCTCCCAGCACCACCAGCAGTCCGCTGCATGCGCCGTGCTGCAGTCTGCCGCATCCAGCTTGGGTCGGGCGCAGAATGGCGTGTCCCAGCGGCCGTCGGTGCTGCGGTACTGGCTACACGACAGCAAGGCACGGCACGGCACGGCACCTGCAAGCAGACGAGACCAGGCAGGAGTGGATGTCAGCCAGTGCAGCGCGTCTTGAGTCCCGTGAACTTACAAGTCTAACTTCAACCTTATCGATCTCAGGAAAACCTCACTCGGCGAGTCTCAGCAACACCGCCATTGCCATTTCAACCACCACCACCACCACCACCACCACCACCACCGCCACCGCTGCGGCTTGACAAAAGGGTAGGATAGGACCGACACTGAATCAGCAGCTCTGCAGACCCGGGAATATACGATATGCGTGTGCGCGCGAGTGCGTGCGTATGTATGCTGGTCCACATCTAGGTTAAGCCACCGCCCTCCCCCACCCCGCCCTCTCCCCGTGGTTGTTCATCAATGTTTCAGGAATCATCCTCATCAAACTTTCACTCCCAGCGTCCCCTGTTAAGACGTAAGACCGGATCACAAGGGGGGGGGGGGGTGGAACCCTGCAGGCGGGTCCAGCAACCGAACGTTGCAAGGAGTGGCGCCATTGTCCTGCGTGTCATCACGCAGCACCCAGCCGTGCAAGTCGGG
The DNA here is from genome assembly GCA_004794575.1 of Lanistes nyassanus. Taxonomy (NCBI): domain Eukaryota; kingdom Metazoa; phylum Mollusca; class Gastropoda; order Architaenioglossa; family Ampullariidae; genus Lanistes; species Lanistes nyassanus. The sequence continues at coordinate 421,979 of SMGT01005973.1, forward strand.
CGGTGCACGTGCCGCCACTCTCACACACACGCACACACACTTACACTCACTGGCGCACGCGCAAACAAGCTTACTGCACTGTGCTGATGCAGGCTGCTGTTCTCAAATCAAGCGCGACCAAATACATATACCCCCCACCACCACCACCAAAAAAAATATTGTAGCTGTGGATTTTGTTTGTAACCGACAGGAAAGAAGGCAGAACAACAACGACGACAAAAAAACAAATAAACAAACAAGAATTTAAATATATCGAGACACTACAAATCGGTCGGCATAGGTGAGACTTCTTTCAAAAGCAACCTCCTCAAAAAAACAACAAAAAAAACGAGGGAGAGAGACAGAGTGAGAGAAAGCGACAGGAAGAGAGAAAAAGAAGATTTGTACACACTATCAAATACTACTGCGCGGTAAAATTCGAGAATTTTGAAGCAAACAGTGAATGAGACTAAATGTGAACACTGCTGAGATGATAAGAAGTACGAGCATTTTATCCGCCTTTGTTCAAGATTGCAGAACACTGAGAGTGAGACAATTATAAATATGCCCAGACAAGAGTAGGGAAAACTGAGAAAAGTAACAGCATGCAAACTCTAAATCTATTTAAAAAAATTTAAAGCTTAAAGAGAAATGAGATGAGCAGAAACATGCACACTCTGTTACCTTGTTTATGCACAGAGAGAACTAAGATCTGCAGAAGCATTTTCGGTTTTCAAGCGGCTCGGTCGCCCCAGGACGTGTTTTAGCTATGATGGCAACCGGCGTTTACGTCGCACGTAATTTCCCCATCGCCTTGAACGGGAGTAATCCTGTCAGATCTCGTTTGTTGCTCGCTCCGAGGTCGGTTCTATATTAGCCATACGCATACACGCACGCACGACACATTGCTTCCCTCCTGCCCCTAGCCCCCACCAGCTCCTCCGCTCTTCTCGCAGAAATCCAATCCACAAATGTCGCGTCGAAAGTGTGTCCACTGCCGTTAGATGGAAACCCGATCTGCGAGCCGTGTTTCTTCGCTGTCAGGCGGGTTTTCATCATCACCTCCAGCGAGCGGTCCGACACTGCGCCCGTCAGCGAAGCCCTCTCTCCGCCTTCTGGATGTCCTAACTGCCAATATGTCGGCGGCGCGATATTGGAGCCTAGAGAAGTGACCTAGATACTAAACACTCCACGCACCACTGAGCACAGGAGCCCCGCCAGGGAGCCCAGTACAGGCGCTGGCGAGGCCCGGGACGCGGCTCGATCTGCACGAGCAGCAGCGCGGGCTGAGGGAACGAACCTCGACTGCCGTGCGGGGGACGAGAGGAGAGCGAGAGAAGAAAAGATGGGCGAGAGAAGGGTGGGAAATGACTGAGCAATGGGGTCGAAAGGTGAGTCTGGGGGCGGAGAGTGTGGTGGGGAACGCACGGTGGGAGGGAGGTGATGTGGGGGAGATGCGGCACGATTTTAGTCTTCTCCAAAATATAAAAAGAAAACCTGTCGCAAGTACGCGCCGTTCCTTCCCCCTTGCTCGCTCTCAGCCAGGTCCATGATTTTTTTTTCTGTTTTTACGGCGATCGAAAGTTTTTTTTTTTTAAGCCATTAAATATTCCAAGCCCCCGTTCCTGCGCGCTCCGCCAGCCAACACGCGAGCGGTGTTTGACAAGAAAAGCGTTGCAGTCAACTACGGTTGATAGTCGGTCGGCTGTCCCATACCTGTTCGACTGTGGCGTTGCGCGTGTAGTCTCGGCGACACGTTCCTTTTGCGAAGAGCAAATCCGATCAGCCCTCAAAGTCGCCGAACACGAACCTAAGCCGGGCAGTAGCGGTTAAGGATCGTGGCTAATTGAAACTCCCCCTGTCGCCAGCGTGGATGACACAAAAGGTTCGGGCTAGACACAAGTTGCGCCAGGCAGCTGAAAGGCGGGACCTGATTGGCTGGCAGTGGGGCGGCCCGCGGGCATGTCAATCAAACAGAGGTCTCAGCCAGCACATCGTGTTCGCGCCCTCCCATAATGCGGAGCCATTATTATCGTCGCTTGAAAATCAGGAAGCTTTAAAAGCTGTATTTAACTTTTTTTTCTGTTGACTTTTTTTTTTCGCTCGCTCTTCTGCCAGTACGTTCGTGTTTAAGGAGGGCTGTTGTGCCAACATCGTTATTATGTTACAGCAGGAGGGGGAGGTGTGTGCAGACACGCAGACACGTTCGCGAGCGCGCGAGTACATACGCACAGGCACACAGATGGACAGAGGAAGGGGTGAGGATTAAGAAAGAAACCATGGTGCCCCCTCCTGATAAACAGTAGACAGCCTTCGGCTACACAGAGAAGCAACAAATTCAAGTGGAGAGGAAAGTAGTCACAATAAAAATGAAGAGACCACATAAATGAAAAAAAAAACTCTGAACAACCAAGTTTACGTTAGGGCCTGGGAGGGAGAGGGTGGAGGAGAAATTTTGAATCTCAGCAATGTGCCTGACGTTAGGAAGGACTGTGAGCGCGGCATGCCGATGAAAACCCAAGTACATGTATTGAGGAAAAACATCGACAGCTAGGATATCCATTCACAATGGCGCCGACTGTCAGGCGGACACAATTCGCAGCCAAAGCTTGTGAAAGGACAGCGGACAGGACATCAACCACGGCAGCTTTCACATTTCACGCTCACTTTTAATCCACATTAAAGCCATTTGCAAAACTGCTTCGACGCTGGGAACAGTCTGGCTAGAAGGGTCCTTCTAGGGGCGTGTACAGGCCGCTTGTACGTCGTCTCTAGTCGTTAAAGCCGACCACAAAGTTTGATGGAGGACTCAAAATAACACCAGTGGCCCATCGGATGCTCCGTGCAAGGGATTGTTGAAACGATTGCGATGAAGCGGAACATGTCAAAGGTACACTAATGTATAATCTCTGATCTCACTTCCCACTTCCTCCCCACCTCTCCTCCCTCTCTTTCTCGCTACATATGTACACACATACATATGTGTACGAGCGCGCGGGCGTGCATGTGCACGAGTTCGTGTAACGGCCAAATCTCTTACCAAAACTGAACGCGAACGGGAAATTGACAGCCTCGCTCAGATCACATAGTTAGTATGGGTCCGTAAGATACAATGCCAACCACAAAAAAATATTTGTCGCATTTTCCCCCAGACTCCACGCACCTTACTATGCATGAGCCAGCCCTTATCGTACAATTTATAGTTAAATAATGCAGTGAGAGACTATAACACCAGCACAAAGGAAGAAAACAGTTTCAGGTTTAGGACGCCGTGTACCAAAACTATTTGACAGAAAAGCGAAGGGTGTTCCCCAAAACCGGGCGCGACAGATAGCTGCATCTGTTGCTCAGCAACTCATTTGTTCGGAAATAGTTACAAACGGAGCTTTCGGAAATAAAACCGCGCCATTTTAAAATACATTATACGTGGTTATAGTTTGTAATGAAACCCGTGCATAGTCACGTTTATCTCGACGGAATGAACAGTGAAAAAGAAAGAATAAAATTAAAGAACTAAAGAGCAAAGAAAGGAAAGATGCACAAAAGAATCAATGTACAGATACGGGAATAAATGAAGGAACACACAGGAACGACAAGCTGACTAGTAGGTGGATGAAAAAAAATTGATTCATCCACATAATTTCGACTGTAAAGTTAAAATGACTTTTACAAAATCTTTGTGCCAAAATGCACGTAGACTGGAACTTTAAAAAAGATTTATGTTTGATTTTGTTTCCCACCCACCCCCCAAAAAAATTAAGAGCAAAAATAACAAAAATGCATTCTAGTTCCATTTAGCAACTTTACAATCAAGAACGCGTTTTGACCAACACACAAAAGTTATACTCAACAGAAGTGAAAGGTCAGTCCAAACTCCACGCACTAGTGATCCCAAAACACAGGTTGGTAGTCACAATGAAGCTGGAGCCTACCTCATACATGAATGTAACGACTTAATTTAATGGGCTAGTTTCACAGCAGCAGAAAGATTCCCTGGCATGAAGGACACAACCCAGGTATTAAAAGTCAGAGCAGGTGCAGCACAGACTCATCAATTGTCAGAAACGCTTGTGCCTAGACGCAAGCAAGGCACTGCTGATGTGTGGATTGAGCTAATGTCCCTAGAGTCATTTGCGGCATCCCATGCCACTCCTTCTGAAGCAAAAGGACCTGGCGGTTATATTTAAGGTCAGCTGGCGAGGGACGGTTTGTCTGCAGGCGACGGCGCAGCACATCCCACAGGTGCTCGATAAAGTCCTGTGCATTTGCGGACCAGTCCACGCGAGTTGCTTGCTGCTGCTGATGCCCCGAGCCCAACGTGGTCTGGCATTGTCATCCTGGAGAATGGCACTCGCCTTATTGCCTGCAGCGCTGGCAGTACGAGGGACTGCAAAATTTCATTCCTGTCGACCAAGCCAGTAAGTTTGCTGAGTACACGGACGGTGCAGGGATGTTCTGTAGGTCATGCCCATTCCTCCTCAAATCATGATGGACACGCCGCCCAACGGCTCACACTCCCTCACAGTGACATCGTGATAACGCTGACCCTGTCAGCCCCAGACGCGGATGCTACCAATCGTAAAACGGTCTGGCAAAGCAGGACTCACTGGTGAAGAGAACTCTGGCCCACAGCTGACGTGGTGGCTGCTCTGTCCCGTGAAGCCGACAGGACGACAAAGATATCAGTTTATCTGGACCTCCACCCTGGCCGTCCCGCTTGTCTGCGCTCGGTGGCACTTCCTGTCTGGTAGCGGCCTCGCAATGTCACGTGACTGAATGGGATACTCCGAATCGGCGACTAACTTCCAGGACCCCGATGCCTTCCTGCAGCCACCCAATCGTCCTGCAGGTCAGGATCATGAAGTCATCGTCTTGGAGGCTTGGTTAAAAACGTGCATTAAGAGGTTCCATCCCTTCATTTTTGCTTTGTCACCTCCACGCGTTTGACTTGCACATTGTCTGGCATGTTTGGTGCACATGTTTGGCTGCTTAGTGTGGTGCGCACGAATGCACAAGGACTGATCTGCACGCACCCTGGCCTTCACTGTTGCAACATGAATTAAGGAACATCCAAATGTACAGGATGGGCTGTTGTGTTCTTGCAAATTACACATATCCGTGACCTGCCTGCAAAGTGCAGCTGGTCTTCTGGTTTTTTCAATTTTTAATAAACAACAAACGAGGACCGAGCGCTTAAATTATCAATACAACAAGAGGTTTTCAATTTTTTTGAATGGTATAGATTTTGTAGAATAGTACTAGCACAGTAGGGACAAGCAGGTGTCTACCACATATAAAGATACGCACGTGTAGTACAGGCACCGGGCAAGATATATAATGAGTCTACAAAAAGAGATAAATGCAACGCTGCATGTGTTACCAGTCACCAGCCGGACTTCTCGTCGTACGATGTCTGTGTGAACGTTTGATGTGTTCGGGCTTCATCAGCATGCCGCCCTTTGATCACAGGTAATACATCATGATTACGCACAGTTTGCTGGAAACTGCTCGACTGGACTTTTAAAGTCCCTTGTTAATTGCAGAATGCCATTTCGAGATCAGCCAGAATTTGTGTTGCACAAAGTCATCACGCTGTATGTGTAAGTGCTCGACGGTTTTGCAAAAATGAGTTATATATATATATATACACACAAAACACTCTGGTCGGTCCACATAAGTGGATTAGTCAGAATGTCGATCACCAGCAGTTTACAAAGTTTTATTGTTATTATAACACGCTTATTATAATGTAATCCCAATGTTACAGAATACACGCATCCCCGGACTTTAAGAATTTCCTCTCATTTTTTAAAGGAAAGATTGAAAGTGAAAAGTCGTTAGGTTAAAATCCTTTTTGAAACACGCGTTATTAGCTGGTGAGTTTAAAGATTAGCATTAAAATCGTCTGTCCTTTCCATCAACAGTCGTAATTATGCTAGGAATGGTTTCCTTCGGTTGGCGGCCTGTCATGTTTAAAACAGCAGGTCATATTGTCTCACCAGTGCTTAGTTTCTGGAAGTCCAATGTTAACACCTCACCACCACGACTTTTGTTTAAACGTTTAAGCTTTCCTTTTAGTTACCATTAAGATGGGCACGAGATCTGTTATTGTACTTACGATGGCCTGAACATAAAATGTTTGATATGGTTTGGTTTTTGCGTCCCGCCGCCAACTATACGCATATCAGGAGGGCGTTGCTTGAGACAAGTTTACCTGCTGCCACAGGTGGGACTGCTGTTGAAACACAGGCGTCAGCCCCACCCAGTCACATTACAGTGATACAGGTAAACCAGAAAGCATGAATATTTATTGTGAAAATGTATGGTTGTCACGCCTTTCAAACAAAGCAAACGTTACACAACTTTTTTTTCGTTCGCTCATAATAAAATTAATGCTGCAAATGGTTGCGGTGTTATGAGACTAGTTACTGTTTTTCACAGTCAAAAGTAACCTCAGCAGTTTTATAAACTCTCTGGAAATGAATTAATCTTTAACTTCATTTTGAAAGTTTCCGTAAGCAGCGATATTATCCAGTTAATGAAAATGCTCATTTTAAAAAATTTTTTTGGTAACTGCGAGACAACTGTTCAGTGTTCGAGCATCTGTGAACAGTAAGGAAAATAACTGACAGCTATAAAACCATCTGCAGCTACGTTCGCACAGACAGAGAAAACATCACTCATTTGCGCGAGTTGACTTCAAAACACTTCATCATGGGAAATATCCTCTTAGGCTTGAACAGAGCATTGTCCGTTTGAATGACCATAGACAAACAGGCACAGACAAAAACGTAGGGAAGCAGTAGGTAAGTAGAGAGAGACAGACAAGCGAACGGACGGAGAGTCAGACTGAGTGAGAGACAAGCAAAGTTTATTTCAAGACAGACAATATTATGAACACTTCAGTCATAGAGGGCGGGGACAAGGATAAAACAAAACAGCCAAGCAACAACTGCATGAGCTTCCTACATGTAATTGCTTTCTGTCTGAATACAGAACTGTGCATTCTGAGTCTACAAAAGCACCACTAGCAGTCATGCCGACTGCAGAGTGTACAATTTTGTTTTCATCTCGAACATCAAGGGATCTGCCAGAGGTGCTGACGTCACACAGATGGCAGATCGCAAGCACGAGATGCTCGTGGATGGGAACGGAGGGGATAGTTCGGAAGATTGAGAGGAGTTGTGACAAGATCGTGCCAGTAATTTATCCTCCACGTCAGGCTTAGTGAGGCCGAATGTAGGGCACAGCATCCGCAGTCTGACGGTTGCCAGCAGGAATTTCATGCTTCATATTAAACAGCAGGTCTGTGCTGTGCTTGTCAGCCAACACACTGTCGCAAGCTTCAAACAAGATACCTGTCCGTGTTGCAGGGCCCAGCCATTGCTGTTGATCTCGAACAGAAGTCAGCAACAGTCCTTATGTCAGTCAAGACACTGCCCCAAATTATATTTATGTATTTAGGCAAAGAGGAAACAGCCTATTGTGCATGACACAAAAATTGTCAGAGCGTGGATCACGTTCCTTCTTCGATCCTGTCCTCCGACCCTCAGTTATATTAACGGCCCACGGACAAGAACTCTAGCTTGATGTAACGGTAGCCATAACAACGCGGCGTACCGATGGAACTTTGAGAACACTAAATGGCTCTGGTGTTTTACGCCGAGGCAGCCAGTATACGCCTACAACAGCCGGTCCTGTAAACAAGTGCCACATACAGAGAACATACGTGGCTGGGGTCAAGATCTGAACCCACGACCCACTGTTCTCTCTGTCTCGGTAGCAAGCGCTAACCTTTGCGGCACCAAACATAAAAGCGACATCAGGATGTCCACAACACGGCTGCAATGAAACTTTGTAATGGTATGCACAGCTCTGCGGACAAGAAGCCAAAAGGATACCAGGCATAAAATAACTTTCCGTAGACGTAGATTTAGTTTAAGCATTCTTGCGCAAGTCTCTCGTCAGCAGTATTTTTTTTAAAAGTGAGAAGCAGAAGCTTTGCGGGTTTTATTGAGACTGTCAGTGTCCTTTTATGAACACAGTTGTCCCGCTGTACTAACCAAAGTTGAATTTGTATAAGCCCTGGACCAGCCACTGTGTGATAAGTTGAGTCGCCCACTGCGTTATAAGTTGAGTCAGCCACTGCCTTATAAATTGAGTCAGGCACTGCGTTATAAGTTGAGTCAGCCATTGCGGCATAAGGTGGGTCAGGTAGGCCTATTCCCTCTCTGACCGTTTACGGATGAACGAGCTATCTCTTCGATCTAAATCATACTATCATTCCTTCCTTCTTTCATTCTTTTTTCCTTCTCTTTGTAAAATGTCCGCCGGCCCCCGAAACCAGTGCTTCGTTGTTAACTCGTCAGTTCTCAAGATGATACTCACGTTGCATTGCCCCTCCCCCAGCTCCCCAGCACATACCGCCGATCGTATAACGTCTTGGTGCAGTGCTGTTTCTAACGTCAACGGCCTGTGATCAAAGCCCTGACAGAAGGTACATTTTATCGGCGTTACCTTGGCGTTACAGGTAGACGGCAGGGGGACAGACATGTTGGGGGTAGGTACGGGGGAATGGGGTCACGCTTAGACACAACGATCCCGCCTTTCAGTAGGCGGCCATACTTCAAACCCGCCTCACCAGCCTGCATTCAGCCAGGTGCCATTGGGAACCAGTGGCACGGAAAATGTAGACCCCCGCCATCCTTTTCGCCACCGGCAAGGGGAAAAGGTGAAATGGAAAAGAAAAGAAAATGAAGGAAGACGTTTGCTGCAATAAAGTTTCCCCCCTTGTGCGATGCAAGACGTTATAAACCTTTCTCTCCATTCGCTCTGCAGGCGGAAGTGGTCCGCAGACATGCGCAAGCTCCATAAGATTCTAGCTGATCGGATCACCACGTGTCACCATGGCTACGGGGATTACATAGCATTGTAAAGAATAACTTTCCCCGCCTGGTTAGGGTCGTCACTGGAAAGCTTGGACAAGGCAAACGCCCGAAGTGGAACAAATCCGAATGACTCCGACAGTACAGGTGAGACAATGGTGGCAGGGAGTCCCAGGCCTTGCCGTGTACGAATCTCGGGATTTCAAAACAGAACTAGATGTCGCGCTCGAGCTACTGCCAGCTGCTCTTATGTAGTTCTGTCCATTAGCTTGTATCTACTCTCATCTGATTGTCCTGTCTATGGATGCAAGATGCTTGTCCTGTCTATGGATGCAAGATGCTTGTCCTGTCTGTGGATGCAAGATGATTGTCCTGTCTGTGGATGGAAATGATTGTCCTGTCTGTGGATGCAAGATGATTGTCCTGTCTATGGATGCAAGATGATTGTACTGTCTATGTATGCTAGAAGTCAAACTGTTTCTCCGTCACGTGCCCTCTCAAATCTTGATTACCAGGTTATTCAGACTGTTTTGTCGCCAGCGCGTCTCTATGATCTGACAGAGAACAAGGGGCTTGACAACGACCCTATTCCACAGTTACTCTTCAGAGTAAGGAAAAAAGGAAGAAATACAGGAAATCGAACGTAGAAAGAAAGAAATAAAGAAAGAAAAGAACGAAAGAACGAACGAACAAAAGAAAGAAAAGGAATAATGCATCTACTCTATATCCAGTCTTCTTTCTACATCGTAACTCAGGAAACCTTCGCATTCCAACGCTAAGCACCAAACATCATCCCCATCACCACCAACACGTCCCTCAAGCACAGAACTGCTGTGGCAACCATGAGGGAACATATCAAAATGGACTCGAGTACCCGAAATTATTGTAGCTCGGACAAGGGAAAACATCCCATAGACTGCACTTTTAGAAATTACACTTTAACACATCACCTTCCGATGTAATTCTTTGATTTTTAAAAGACTAGGTAATTTGGGGGGGGGGATTCATCCCGCTTTCTGTTTTCGCAGCACCCTTTCACTCCCCCACCTCCCACCACCACACACACACCTTTCATCTCTGCGGAAAAGTTCGAATACGGTCCTGTAGGCAGGCAAGCATCTTTCACGCCCTACCTCTGATCAAACGGTTAGATATTTAACTGGTGATATTACGGTTGGACCGCAGATACCTGTGCGTGTCACGTCACATCAGTCAGGGCTATCTCGTTCATCTGTGCTGCTACCCGCCTGTCACTTCCTGTTCACGTCGCCTCCAGCCCGTGCACCTGCTCACGTTCTTGCCGCCCATCGGGGGATGCCACTGGCCGTGAGGTTGTGACTGCCAGCACAGCGTGCTGTGGTCTCACCTCACTGGCATCACAGACACCCGGAATGTAATCAAACAACAAACGCGATCAAGTGCAGAGGCCGAAAACTGCGCTTCCCCTCTGAGCGAACACAATTTCGGCCAGAGGACATTATCCACTAGTTTCCTCTTACAACTGCTAGAGATGTCCAGCATCAAGCCTTTACTATAATCCATCCCACCCTTTTTTCTTTTCTTTTCCTTTTGAACTAAACAGCACAGCTCCATATCGGACTGCACCAGATCCGTCCACAAGATGAAAGATGGTGGAATTTGAAAATAAAACAACAGAAACGTACACGCTCGGTACACGTCATATCAATCTTTTCTGTAGCCAGACACGACCGTGCAGCCATTAATTACATCACGAACTGTCGCCTACCGGGAGTCTGTGTACCGTGACCGCTCGTTTCGAACCGTCTTCACTGATCTTCACCCACCTGTAGGTTCGGACGATTATACGGCTCTTGACGACAAACATCTGGGACGGAAAGTGAAAAGAAAACAGAACAGTTAACCTGACGATTGGGCACTGCAGATTACTGTAAGTTTATTGAAAGCAAGGTTTTTTCCCGTTACTGTAGTAAATTCTGCCCAAAATCTGAGAGGTGGGGTGGGGGCCAGAGAACAAGAGAGCGGCGGTAAGAAGACTGCCGCGTCTTGCGTGTTGGATGGCACCTTACGTCAGTTCTTCATTAGGCTGCAATTGCCGACGGAAAAGGGTGCATGCAATATTCAGTCGACGGGTAGGTGCGGACCCGATAAATAAGGGTTGGCCCCTGGCGCGTGGCTTTGATCGGTGACAGGCAATCAGGTAGGTTCAGTGTTTGTGGCCTTGCCATTCGCGTGACCAGTCGTCTGGTCAAATCTGATCAGTATAGATTTTATCCCGATCATTTGTATTGGCTCTCTCGGGCAGGTACGCACCCGCTTTCAGTAAATTAGTGTGTGCATGCGTGCGTGCGTGGGTGCGTGCGTGCACAGGTGCTTAAGTATGGTGGCGGTAGTGGTGGTGGTGGTGGTGGGGGGGTGTCCGTGGATGCTTGGATGATCTGGTCCGTGCGGGTGGATGGGTGGGTGCTTGTTGTCATGCACTGGCTTAACAAAAGAGGAGACAAAATAAAGAAAACAATCTAGTCTTACCCAGTGTAAAGCAGGTTTGTTAGAAAAGAAAAGATTATTGAGCCTTTAACCCCTTTTCTTCCGCTCCTCTTCCCGTCTTCCTCTCTCCCCCTTCCCCCTTCCCTCTCTGTGACTCCATCCCTCATACTTGTATCTTATTTCTCCTGGACATGCCACGAGAAGTTTTGAACATGGCATTTTGTTCTTTCTATCAACACTTCAGACCTACAAGTTAAAGTACAAGATGAATCACGATCGATTTACAGTCTCCATAGCCATGGCCTCCCAGGTTCCTAAACTTTAAGCTACAGGGGAGTTTGGGGGTGGGGGGGGGAGTTTCCAGTCTGCAGCTTGTCTTAGCAATATTGTGTGGGGGATTTTCCGAACAAGTCGCGACACACCTAAAAGCCATTCATTTGTAGCTCTCCTCCTCCCACTGGTATAAGAGGTACGGCATAGCACCTCTATTTCGCTTTGAATGGAGCCCCGCTTACAGTCGATCAGACAAGTTGGGGCGCAAAGCAAGCGTGACATAAGCGCTCTCGAAGAATGAGAAATAATTTCCATCACTGCTGTTGGTGGACCAGCGTCTCCAAGACTAACGTGTGTCCCTGATCTGAAGATTACAATGGAAATGGCTGGATGGTTTTTCCGCCCTTTGCAATATAGTATACAAGTATCTACCTGGTCGTCTTACTTAGGTTCGGTCAACAAGTACACCCACTGCAAAGCGTGTATCCATACCCAGTTCTCGTTAGAAATTCAATATTTCTTTGACGTGATAGTTCACAGGACCGTAATTTGTGTACAATCTGTAATAATCTGTGTACACGAAAAAAAATATATATAAACCACAGCCCAGCCTGGATGTCATTTATGAAACCCATCCAGCCAGTCTTTGAAATGCTGAAATAAGTGGCAATGGTCTCCCTATCAAAGGGTCCATGAACCCACCCTATCCAATCCACTCCCAACAGGGAGTACGTGTCAGCATCGAGTACAGCCTTTCTCTGTGGTAACTGTGTGTACGTGTGTATATACTAGTGCGTGTGCATGTGATCGTACGTGCGCACTTAGGTGTAAGCAGGTCACACAGACGTCCTAAGACGTCACCTAGGTCAGGCAAGTCGGGGTGGGGTGGACAGGGAAGGGGAGGAGGCGGGGACATTACTGCAATATGACGCGTGATGCTGCTATGGTATGCTTGTTAATAAAATCCTGTTAGCAACTCTTTCTCTGGCGTCAGGTGTGAATCGGAGGCCAGCGCTTGTTGCCGCGTTTGGCGCGACTGTCCTCAGACGCTGGCCTTTGACGTCTGCAGGGTCTTGAACACGAACCCTCCTTTTGAGAGTAGCGTAGCGCGACTGCAAAATGGTCCTTCGGGATGCTTGGCTTGGCTATTCAGTGGGACCAGCTGAATGCCGAAATCCCGACTTATGGCAGCTTCGCAGTTGGCATGCACGGGTGCAAGGGAGAGGGAGGTGGGAGGTGAAGGGGGGAGGGGGTCTGTGGCCAGGCAAAGGCAAGATTTGCCCTGACGTAGCCCGAGGTTTTCAATGCGGCTTACGCTGGGGTCCTATCTAGCGCCTGGTTAAAAGAACGACTTTTGAAGCCATTGTGCTAACAAGGGAAATTAACGTGTCTCGCTTACTCTTTTGCTTCAAAGACTGAAAAGGGAAAAATAAAGTCCCTGCACTGTGCCCAAACTCAGACTGCCAGAGTCAGCCACCATCTCACAAAATCGCTACAGGCGGTGTTATCTTTCAGCGCGCTTGACACAAAGCTCAACAAGAATGTCAAGAACATTTTAAACCGTGTACTCTGGCGCTCTTTTCTTTTCTAAACATTGGCAAGAACACCGCCAAAGGGGTTGACACCACTGTGTCACACATCAACAGAACGTGACAGATATTGTTACTATAGCTGCAAAACGCTTCCTGACATTCGCGGAGTGTCGCTAGCTTATGTGCAGTCACTAGGCAAAGTACATATTCATATGTAATTAACCTGGGATTGGGTAGATTCAGGGAAACAGTTTTCAAAGAATGAGACAAAATCAGGACAAGTAAAGTGCACGTGTAGGATATTATTTAAATTCCTACAAAAAGATGTCTCCTCAAAGGTCAGGAAGCCACCAAACTTTGCCGCAGAGGAATTTCTACCTGCAGAATCTCAGATAACTAGCCGCCAATGCATTGTTGGTATAAGAATAACAAGAATGTAAATTTAATGTCGCCTGAGGTGCTGTGACTCGACGGTGAAGTGCCACCAAAGGTCTCAAACGCTGATTCTGTGGACCGCTCGTGGCAGTTCTGGCTGAACTGAAATGAACTTAACGCTACAGTTTGTTTTTTGAATGGACATTTCTTCTTCTTTCCTTCCGGCTTTCTCCTGCCCCTCATTCTTTTTCGTTTTTATTCCGCTCCCCATTACACCCAGTTAAGTCTTCTTGTGACCGCAGCATACACACGAGCACCAGAGATGGGAAGTACAGACGTGAATAGAGCTCACTATAAACGCAGGGCGCGACGAAAATCCTCAGGTAGTTACATTCCCAGTGTCCGATTGTGCTGGGGCCGGGGTATGAAGACCCTGATTTCGTTTCCACCAGGGAATACGCAAGCCAGCGTGCAAGGCGGTGAAGACCGACAGTCTAAATCTGTGGTCCGCTCGGGCGGGCAAAGTTCAACTTAGGGTTTTTTCGGAATGAATTGTTATGAAGTTTCTTTTCTTACACTTCCCCTCTCCCCCAACCCGTCCTTCTACCCTCTCTTGCCTATCACCTCCTCTATTCCTCTCTCTCCTCCTCCTCCTCTATTCCTCTCTCTCTCTCCCTCTCTCTTTCTCCCTTCCATTCCCTCGCCTTCCGATTAAGCCACCATTATTCTCGCACGCTCGCATGTACATCGAAATTCGAATTTCCATCGGGGTTATGATATTGATGAAACACACAGGGCAGTTTATACGCTTTTGTATGCCAGAAACATTTTTTAAAATCCTAGATTTATAATTTGCACTGACATCAGACAGCGTACAGTGTTTTATATATTGACGGCAGCGAGCGGTGAATGTTGGTAGTATTTCTGGTGCGTCTAGTTTCTAGCCTTGTAACAGAAGGTTAAAGAAACTACAGATATAATATGCACGTGCATTTCTCTAGGTGATTTTTATCACCAGTGCGGTACAAAATGTTCACGTGTAAAGGCATTCATGTCACCTTATGTTTCCATTTAGCACCAAGCTCGTGTTTGCCAGCTGTTGCCATAGAAATGGCCAGCAGAGTTACAGCACAGCCGCATGTTCACACATGCTTCCGACTTGCCTGTGTACACTCCTTCTAGCCGTAAAATGTGAGTACAGAGGGGTGGGGGGTGGGGTAAACGCCTTGGTCTTTCAAAGAGTTCCTCGAACTCCGCAATACCTCGCATATGACAGTCTGAGGCCTTTCAATTCGTTTTTCAATGGCATGAAGAAGGAAACAATTTTTTCGCCATTAAATGACGTTTTCTCTAGTTAGTGAGAATGTACCTCGTTTAAAAACAGAAAAGTAAGCACACGTGTAGTTATTCCGCTGATTTTTACCCCACAATGTATTTCAAACAGCAGAAAGTAATAAGGATGCGTGCAGTGTAGGAAGCAGTATAAAATTATAGAATTTTTTTTTATCTACCTCTCTAGATGACCCTCACGCCATGATGACTCAAAGACTGATTGTCACGTGTTGGGGTCTGGTGGGTCAAGGAGATTGCACCATAGATTCCAGGTGTGAACCATCCTCGACTCTCAGGCCCTAATTAAGGTCTATTATCCCCTTGTTCAA
>SMGT01005973.1:444369-459280 GCA_004794575.1 Lanistes nyassanus
TGCTCTGTAGTTATGTACGGCTCTATAATTACACCGTTTGTAGTCAGAATCGAATTACCCGCAGGAAACTCGCACCTGGTTAAAATATCGAGACACTTGAGGCCCTAACAGCAAAACTAAGCGCAGGTAGGTCTGCCCGCGAGTCTTGCACCCCCCCTCCTCTACCAGCTCTCTGCTGCATTCGTCGGTTGCTGCCAGCAGCGGGGGTCATCCAGTTCACGACATGGTCCAAACACGAAGCTCCCATGTATCGCGACTGCTGTCTGTTGCACTCTCCCGCAGGATACGCGCCCTCGCTAGCACCGGAGGCCCACGTTGCGCGCGCTTCATGCAAACGGAACAGCCTGACAGAGTGGGATGAGGAGGGAAAGAGAAGGAGGCAAGGATGTCTACAATGAAGAGAACTGGAAGCAGAAGGTGTAGGACGGCAGCAGCACTCAAAAGCGAAAGTATTCCGAGATTCAAATGTCTTAAACGTTGAGATAGTTTGAAGCGGAAAGACTTGTGTAGTCTGGAAGTTATAGGGATTAGGAGTGAAATGTCTAGCATGCCATTCTTTAGCTGCGGAAGGCTAATTGTTTAAGGCAGCTAACAAAACTAAGGTGTAACGTGATGAAAAACCACAGTTTGAGACACACATAATCCATCAGTACACTGCCCTGTGGTGATGGCCACTATACGAAGCCCACAATCTTAAC
Organism: Lanistes nyassanus; assembly: GCA_004794575.1. NCBI lineage: Eukaryota > Metazoa > Mollusca > Gastropoda > Architaenioglossa > Ampullariidae > Lanistes > Lanistes nyassanus. The sequence continues at coordinate 445,068 of SMGT01005973.1, forward strand.
AGACCATCTTAACGCCGACCTGGATTCCGAACATCGTCTCCAAGACACACTTACTAGAAACACAGGGATAAGGGTTCGAGTATATCCAGTTTTCAGGGGAGACAACCTGCTGATCTGCTTTGGCAGAAGTATTCTTTCTGCCGGAAATCTCTTGCCCGTCTAGCAAGAAGATGTCCGCAAACACGCGGTGTGAGAACTACCCGTTGCCGCAAGGGCTCTACATCGGCTTAGCCCAGGTTTGCTTTGCAGGGTGCTGTCCCTTGACACGATAATTTGCCAGACCGTGTTGCCCGTGCCTATTACTGGAAGCAGTGCTGCCAGCACCAGTCTTCGTTGGCACCGCAGGTTTTGCGGCTTATTGGGAGGAAACTAGTATTTGTGTCAAAATCCGAGATGTGTCACTCTCGGGCACCTTTGCCTCTTGTGCGTTTCACCCACTCAGCCAGACGTGCGGCTCTATCTCTCTTCCGCTTTCTTTTTTCCTTCCTTCCTTTCTGGCTGTCTGCTTCCTAACAGTCCCTCTGGATCCATCTGACCATCTATCTGTATGTCGTGAAAGAAACTTTACACAATTTGACGATACGTTTAAAGTCCTTCCCTCTTCCCCAAGGGTAACAGAGCGTCAATAAAATATCGACACTTCTCGCAGGCGTCCCAAAACTGATTTAGATTATGTTAGAGCCCGATGTACACATCCTGCCTCCATCTCTCTCTCTCTATTTCTCCCTCCTCTCTCTCCTCTCTCTCTCTCTCTCTCTCTCTCTCTCTCTCTCTCTCTGCAGACGACAGGAATATGGATTCCTGCCGTAAACTGAACACAAGTCGAGAGCTCTAAATTCCTTCCTTTGACATATCTTATGTTTCGGACAACACCTGTTTCGAAATGTCTGTAGTGACAGAAAGTCATAATTGCACATCAGGCTCGAAAATATTTTCGCTGCAAGAGAGACTAGACGATATTACCGATGAGCGAAACATCCGGATGGAGAGAAGAGCACGCTGCTTAATTAATTCACATCCTGCTCCCGCAGCCATCCTCTCTCCCCGATACCCCGTGGCAAGCAGAAACTACCAAACATAGTCTAACGCACATGCGTGGAAGGGAATAGATAGGCAACACACATTTTTGTTATAAACTTTTCTTACATCTAGTAATCTAAGCTGCTATTCTTATTAAATCTTGTATCCAGACTTTATGGAATAATATAATTACATCAGTTTATTTTTGAAATACTGTTCATTTGCTACTACCATTATCACGTTGTGATAACAAATGGTTCCGTCATCTCGACCTTTTCCTTTTTATTAACCAAACACCATTAACATCGACCTTAACAACGTGGCACAGAAGCGTAACCAGAAACGCCAATAGTTGCCATTGCTATACGCCACAAAGAAACAGCTCTGTTTATATTCTAATGCGTCTTGCTCGTGAAGTAAACTTTTCTTCACAGTGTTCCACACGGGAGCAGTGCTCAGTCACCGTCCGCAGTTACTACCCGAAGCGAAGCCGTGTGACCAAAGATCTTGCACGCTATGGCAAACACGAACTGGCCTCTGCCCACTGCAAATGCTTCGACAAGTTCTTCATAGCTGGTGCACATCCAAAGTGGACAAGCGGACAGCGAGTCGACCAAACGCAACTGTTCTCTGTATATGCCACAAACAAAGCTCAAAAGAAACACTACATTTTGCCTTTGTTGTTGTTGTTATTGTTGTTGTTGGTGGGGGTGGTGGTAGTGGTTTGGTGGTGGTCTGGTGGTGGTGGTGGTGGTGTTTTGTCGTTTAAAGTTTGTAAACATGCTTATTTTTAAAACGTCTTTTTTGCGTAAGTCTGTCGCTACAAAGCTACATAAACTTATGTGAATGATCACCAAAATGAACATCCGAAAACACAACGGGCAGCATATTATGTACCCCGTTATACGTGTGTGTATGTGTGTGTGTGTGTGTGTGTTGGTGTGTGTGAAGGTGTTGGTGTGTGTGTGTGTGTGTGTTGGTGTGTGTGCATCTCTGTCGATATATAACATTAAAAATATGAGAGAGACATCGACATACAGAGAGAGAGAGAGAGAGAGAACAGCTGCAGCAGAAGCTAACAGGTCGCAGGAAGTCGGTGGAAGACTGAGTGCGTGACTCAAAGGATAAGATGGTAAACACGCGGCTTTGATCACGATAGGTTGCGGCCAGTGCTGGCAGCAAGCCTCCCCTCCTGCCAGCCTAGCTCTGTAATCAGAAACCTTTCACGCTGGACTTCTAAAGAGTACGGCAGAGCTATTTTCCTTCACTCAGTCCGAAAGGAATAGTGTATCCAGTCGAAGTTCTGAACACATTCAGTAAACTTGCTCCTCCGCCTCCTTGCAAATTTTATTGACCACAAATGAACTTAGTCAGGTGCGCAGGCTGGTTGGTTTGGGGGAATTTACGCCGTGTCAGCAGCTTATGCTGTGTCGGGTGTCAGTCCAAATTAAGCTAGGTGGATTCCTGAGGTAAACAACGTTGATAGTCTACAAATGATGTGTAAGAATCGTAAACAAAAAAGGGGGTGGGATGGGTTGCTGTTCAGAACCTGGTTCAGCCCATTCACGGCGATGGCAGAGGTGTGACGTCACAAGACAGATGATCCACACTGCGTGCTGTGCGACGAATAATGTGATTTAACATAATAAACAGCGATAGGGATGTCTAAACCCGTTTTGTAAAGATCTATATCTTTCAAAAAGGCAAGAATAGCCTCAGAAGCAGAAACTGAAAATCTGCTTGAAAGGGCATATAAATGTCGCCGATATATGCGGCTCCAAGGTACGGGGTGGGGTGGATTGAACGAGATGTGTCTGTCAGTGAATAGTCAGGTGCTCACAGCCAAGTTCCGGAAAACGACGTCTGGATCTCCCCCCCCCACCTCCCCACGCGTGCTGTGGTGGTGGTGGTGGTGGTGGTGGTGGTGGTGGTGGTGGTGGTGGTGGTGCCGCCGTATGTAGCGCTAGAAGTAGTGGTGGTGGCGATGGTTGTTTGAAAGAAAGAGACAGAGAAACGAAAAATATACAGGTACAACAAAGAGAATTGACCAAGCGAGACTTAGACAGGAAGTCGACGTTTCGGGACATGGCCCCTTCTTCAGGATGACCAAAACAGATACAAACAGACAACAACAGGTACAAACAGATAACAACAGATACAAACAGATAACAACAGATACAAACAGATAACAAATAACAAAAAATCACTTAGTTGACAAGGATACTGGAAAATACACATGTAAACGTGTAAATAGAGGGTTAGATATACAGTCCGTATTATCGATTTCATGGGGAAAACTCAAGTTTGCTGACGTCCACTGATGTATAAATGACACCAAGGTGACAAAAAAAAAAAAAAAGCTACTAACGTCCCGACTTTACTCTCTCCCCCACCCATCCACACACGCACGCACGCACGCACGCATGCACATTCAAGTATCGTCATAGTAATTTGGACACCATTGCTCGACTTGGAGAAACCTGCAATCCGGCTTTACTCACAACACCGTTCAAAGAAGCTGACTGACATTTTGAACCGTTACATCACTCTAGTCTGATCATGGACTTTGCCATTGGTGCCGACCGGGATCTCATGCTTACAACCATCTTGCTAACTCCGTATAAAAAAATCTCTTCTCATTATCTATAAAGTTCGGGTCGACAAATCAATCCTCATATCCCAAATAAATAAATGTTCAGCATTAAATTTGACGCTGCGCCTTACTAGCTCCCTCCTCCAAATTTCTTTTGTTCACTCATTTATTCAATACACGTTCTTATCTATACTCCTATAATAGAGTAAAACACCAAACACAAGCACGCGTTTCAAATCTGTAAGCCCAAAGCCGACGTGTTTTTTTTTTCAACTGTAATATATATTCAAACAAAAATGAAGGACAACGAAAGCAGGTTCGTTTTAGCGAGCACCACTATGTCGGTTGCAAAAACCGTTTGTAGTAAGACCGATTTCTGGGCAGGGAAGCGAAGCAGAAATCTCCAAACCTCCAAATCTCGTTTACTTGCCTTCATTCATTTTTAACATTGAATTGCAAACCAAATTAATCCAATAAAACGTTCTTCATCAACACTCTTTGTATAAGTAATCTTTTTAGTCTAAAATTGTTCCTGTGTATAAATGTATTTTATATTTAATGTATCTCTTTGTTTAGTTTATTTTAATATTATGCATAAAAAGATAAAATTAATTTTCTGTTATTCCGCTTGTTTTGAACAACTCTGCGTTTTAATTTGTCGCTGTAATTTGTTTACAGTTGTTGTTAATCTCTATGTAAAATTGTATATTTTAACATTTCTGTATTTAAAGCAAATTTAACATACCAGTATTTCTCTATAAAGTTTACTTTATATTGTACTGCCTATAAAAATTTACTTCATATTAAAATGTACGTCAATATTGAAATTTATTTAATTTTAGCGTCTGTAAACTTTGTGCTGATACACCTAGAAACAAGGTCACGTAATGGCGTTTGAAAGCTGGGGGCCGGCTCGGAAAAACACAATTTCTTACATTAAAGAATACACAAAGTGAGTTCTTGAAATGCATTTGTAACACGCAGTGTACTTTTAAAGAGAACTTACTTCTAAATGTATGCTGCCATACTGCAATTTGTCTTTCTCGCTGCGTGGCAGATCAGTTTAAGATACAGCAAAGCTTCTCGACGATTTTTCCTTTCGATCGCTTGAAAGTGAATGCAAATGCCTTTTTCTGTCAATCGTTTCAAATGCTTCATTCTTGAATGAGAGATATGTGTATTTAAAATCTAGATTTCTATTAGTACTTCAATCGGGAGAAACAAAATGTGATACTTGCTTCTTTGCTTTTTTGGGGGGAAGAAGGGAGAGGAGGTGGGAATTAGTGACATTTGAACGTAATTTAACACAGCATCATATATTGCAGTATAAAGAAATATTCCAAGGTAAATAAACGGTTAAGAAAAAGTGACTAAGCAAGTAAGCCCTCAATTGACGATGGTTACCCAAAAGGAAAATATGGAGACAAATTTGTGCACGCCTATGCGCGCCCGATGATGTGTGTGTGTGTGTGCGTACGTGCGCGCACATCGTCGTGTGAGCGTGTATGTGATTGGTCAGTGACAAACGCATCCCGCCGTGCCTGTCAGATTGATCAAGAACTACTTAACCAATTGTTTCATCAAAATACCAGATTTTGGAGATTCAAACTTTGTAAATAGCTACACAAATAAATGGCCATGTCAGCCAATCGCTGTTCGTTAGACTTTATATATTCCCTTAGTACGTAGTATATAGCATAGCTAGTAATGGGAGTAATTTAAAATTTCTGAAATACAAAACTGCTCACAGAACAGACGCTACAACCCACGAACGTGTCTTTCCATAGAAAAATATTTAAATAATGCGATAAGCACAACGCGTCTCTGACTAAATTTCAAAGATTTTATGAATGAATAAGAAGACAACTGACAGAGAATTGTTCCTTTTAGACAAAGCCTAAATGGGTCTTCTGCTTTACAACTGCTGCAGAAAGAAAGAAAGAAAGAAAGAAAGAAAGAAAGAAAGAAAGAAAGAAAGAAAGAAAGAAAGAAAGGCAGCAAAGAATCGGTTTTAAGACATCAAGAATGCAAGAAAGATTGAAATACAGATTTAGCAGAGAATATAGGTTCTTTTAAATTCTTCATATTTACATGCATGAGTATTATCATTTTTCTGCCTGTACCAAAACTGATGGCTATTATAGAGCCTTGAAAACGTTTCAAAAGATTCTCTGAAATTTTCTCAGTTGAGCAGTGTGCAAACATATTAGCATAAAAATTCTGAATCAAAGAAACAGCGAATGACAATTTATATTTTCTTATCAAATGTATTTGCTGCTTGTCATATTGACTGTATTAATAACTGTCGGCAAAAAACAAGTGGTCAGAAAAAACAAACAGTGAAAAAGCAGTCAGATGGAATCAGTTGTGATACTAAGCCTATCAGGCCGGGGTTTTTTTTTCTTGGCTACGTTGTGACGAGTCGCAGGTTTAACTAAATGTCATTTTCCTTCAAAGCGGTTTCCCCATTCACTGAAAATCCGTTCTCGAACCAGACTGCAGATTCGCTCTTCGCCTTGAGACCGCCGTTTTCACGATATCGCCAGGGCTTTACGATGTAACCAAAAGCTGGCCGTAAAACATCCTTATGCCCCAGATTCCAGAGCCCGTGCAGTAGAAATTAAAACATAAAGTACAAAGCTGGTGTTGGTGGGAAGTAGTTGCAAAAACAGAGTTAAATGCGCAGAGGTCACAGAAGGTCTTCTCGGCAGACGACGGGCCCGGGCTCCGCGAAGCACAAGTCCGGCTCAGCGCAAGTCAGCAGCTGTCGGCGCAGTCTGCCAGTCGCCTGATGGGCGCCGCGCGGAAACCCCGCCCCCACTGATCGATCACCACGTCACGTGATGGCTGGTCGTTCGGGGAAGCACTATAGCTAGCAGCACGCAAACGCTGATGCTGTCGGACGATGCGATCTGGGTTGTCGTACTTTGAATGGAGCCGGCCAGAACACTTTTATGGAGTGGGGTGGGGGTGGGGGTTAGGGGTTACTGGGTTTTGCACGCATCGATATTTTGAAGCGAAGACCGGATACTAATGTTGCACGTTGTAATATTTTCAAATATGCTGTGTTTAGCGTGCCACAAAATTATTTTGACGAGAGTGGAAGGAGGTTCATGAGGATTTAGCTATGTTTTTGAAGCGCACAGCCATAAACTACTGCGTTTTACATGCAACAGTATTTTACAAGGGAAGCAGTTGTAGCAAAATCAAACATACTTCAGGCAAATAAGGTTGACATTTTCTTTAAATGTGTTTTTGTTGTCAGTATAGACGCTATGGTGCCCAACACCTCGCAGGGATTTTACAGAATCTTTCTCACCTAGCCCTACCCTCCACTCCTAATCTCTCCCCATCCCCAAATTGTTTTTTTCCACACGCAACTCTTTATGAGGTTGTACCTGGATGTCCTTGTGTATGGAGTCAAACGGGCATGCTGGCGTAAATAAAGACACTGTCGAAATGCGATTTACGAAGCTGCAGTGTCCTTGTTGTAAGTACCTAGTATGCATCATTTGCGTACGTCAGTTCTTTTCATCATCTTTTCTGTGAAAACTACCCCATAAATCTTTCAATCTTAAACCTGTCTCAGCCTTCCTGCCACAGTCGTCTGGCCTCATACCATGTAAACTATACTAAATTTATATCCAAAAAGCGGATTCTTTTCTGTCTTGGAATAAGTTATTCGCTCCTGGGACGACCGAATAACTTATTACCGAACAACGAGGGGAAAATAGCATATTGGGTTCTCGTGCATGGGTACGTCAAGGAACTTATTCTAGAACATCCGCCATGACAGGAAAAAGTCAGCTATTCGGTTGTCTTGCATACGGGGCTGCTTAACTGACTTGTCCCGCCTACAATAACTAACCCAAAGGCCTTATGACTTTTCCCCCCAAAGCTACAACCAAAATGTAGGGGCTTTTAATAAACATTACCGTTAAATTTAATTTAATGTTGGTAAAAGAAGCAAGAAGTGACACCGAAAAACATCGCAATTTACGTAGAGCTAAAAAAAATCAATAATATCTCCCTTTTTGTTGTTCTCTCCCCTGCAAGCACGCAGCTAGCCGCTCAAGTACTCGTGAACTCCGCGTGCACGCACACGCACTATTGGTGAGGAAATGTGTCTTTCCTCCTGAGCGTTTTCCAGCACTTCATAAATCATTAAATACCCAGCCTGTCGAAGCACAGCCGCGGAGGAATACGAAATACCGAGAACTCTGCGCGGCTTCCAAAGACAGAATACTATTCAATGAACCACTCGCAGCCACCATTATTGTTCGACCTGTTTACTCGGCAATGTTACCTGGGCCTACAGTGACAGATGTCAGTCGTAAACCATGCAGACTTGGAGTCTCGCGCTCAACTGCCGCTTTGTATACCACTGGAAAATGCACACACGTATTCCTGCCAGCAGACCGTTCACCGTTATAGGATAAACAGTAAATGCATCATCAGCACTTAACGTTACAACAACTTCTACTGAAAGTACAAACCCAAAAAAGTTGGGGGGGGGGGGGCTCCGAAAGGACAAAACAAGAGGGCAATTTTCCTGGTTTAATAAACAGAAACAGCTTCCTTGAGTAGAAAAGGCTTAGAGCGAAGGCCACACAGTACTGCAAGCTGGTGTCAAGACGTTAATAAACTGGATTGTGTAGAAGCAGCATTGTCTTGCAACAAAGATTAACTTCCACCACCGAAGGAGATAAAGCAGGGCACACATCGATTGGATCGCTTAACTATCTTAAATGAAGGCAGTGGTAAGTAACACAAATGTGAATTACTATCCTCAAAACTGGAGATGCAGATTGTGTGCACCATTCCCAGCGTAGAAAATTTGTTGGAAACCCTCTTGACTAAAATTAGATCAACTGTGTTTTATAGACAGTATGCAATTACATTTTTTTCACTGCTTTTGTTCGACTTCGTGTAGAGTCAGGCTTTGCACTTGCCTCACATGCTCTGAGAAAGTCAAATAAAGTTAGTGCTGAAGAACGAATCCCAATGCCTGCAACAGAAATACGATTTACTTTTGTCAAAACTGGATCAGATCTGCTCCGCATACCCTCACTTTGGTTACATACTCTTTGAGAAAAAGTACAGGTAAGGTGGGGAAGCTTTTAATCCAAATTGGTTGAATTGATTCTTGGACACACTACAATTAATGATCTTCATTTCCGCTTTCATTTGAGTTAGTCGGACGGTGTGAGGCCGGCTCTACCGACGGACCAGTGAATGGGACACCAGTTAATAGATTGACCAATGAATGGGACACCAGTTAATACATCGTACAGGACATGATATTCAGGAAGTCCTTTAGTGACTAGGTGAAAGTGAGTCAGGAAACGAAAGGCATGAGGTGGGACCGGAATGACCTCACAGTCGTGCCTGCCATTGTGGCATTGAACCAGAACGGTGCACTCAGCTGCAGCAAGTTCGCCCGCTGGCGTCTCACGTAAGTGCGCCCAGTGGGGTATCACGAAATATGAGGGACACCAAACATTATATCCGTCGCTTTTCCTGTTCCTTGGTCTTCGCTCCGTCTCTGCTGGCCTTTCGTCAAATCTACTCCGCTGGAATTTTATACCTGGCTGGGGGTAGGTGTTTCGCGCCGAAGGAATTACCGAGAGGTAGTTAAAGAAAGAGCGTTGATAGTTTTGACTGCGTTACCAAATGTGTCTGCCTCTTTTATGGCCAGAGAAAGGGGGACGGGGAGATGAGGGGATGGGGGAGTAGTATGCCGCTTGTTTGTCCCATGTCCGTTTCACTGCCATAAATCAAAGTCGAGCTTGGAGAAATAAAAATTGCCATCTCATCCTTCCCTATATTTCTCTCCTCATAAGCCGCTCCTTTTTCTACGACACGTGTAGGAAAACGCCGTGCGGTAAAAAGTGAACTGAACACTGCAGAAATTCATGAAAGCTTTCACTGACTTTTGCGTAGATCATGGTATGTCTGCTCTTGTTTGCATTTCTAAGGATGGCGTGGCCAGGTATTTAAATTAGTTGCCAGATGTATATAGTAAACAAAGGTGAGTAGACAAATATAATATTTATGTCTGGTGGAGACGTCTCATCTCGAGAAATAAAGAAAAAGGTTTGGTGCAAAACAAGCGTCAGATGGCAAAAAGGCATGGCTTGGCAGATAATGCCAAAAACAACAACAAAAGATTATTAAAGAGGAAAAAACCCCTAAGGGGAAAACACAAGAACACAAGGAAGAGAAACCATAGCAGGAAGAGGAAAATGGAGATGACAGAACGGATTGGTGAACGATGAAAATTGTAACTGCAGGTATTAAACCCAAAAGAGGTCAACAAGTAAATGAACGCTTGGATACAAAATCACAATAAAGAACAGACTATGACCTTCTAGGTCATTTGGGTCTAGGATAGATGAACAAGTGAGTTAAAAAAAAGAGAAAGAAATTCAAGGAATCAAAATAATGATTGAACACCTACATAAAGAAATACACAACAACATATGAATGAGCACCTTAGGCAAATATCCTGCAGGACAGTAGATTAAAGTATTTCTGTCAGAAGATGAAACGGAACGGTAGGACTTTTTTTTTACAAGTGCACGAACCAAGGCTAAAGGGAGGCTGGTGACAATTTATTTAAAAATTAAAAAAAACAGAAGCGGATGAGAGGGGCAGGCAAAGAAAGAGATTCCTGTAGGTTCACACAAAACGGAGAGATCGTCAATCGAAGTGTCACGTGATGGCTGTAGCTGTGACACGCGCCATCATCGCAGTCTGCGCCTCATCTGTAAAACGTCGCCCAAGATGTATCACTGGATCCACTTCCGCCTCGAACTCCAAACCAGATGCGCGCGCATTTACATAATCTAAGCATAATCAGGCCGGACGCACTCCATACCGTTGTACTCTGGTTGAGCTGTGCGTACAAAAATAGACTGGCAAATGGACCGTTCTAACTTTTGTCTCCCTCGGCTGACTGCCCTGATGCATGATCAACGTACAGTCCTGAAAACACCTTCCATCCGGACTGCACATGGCAAGTTTAGTGCAAAGGAACGGAACCTCAGCTGCAGCAAACACTAGGGAAGTCTCTACCATCCCACGTCACATTCTTCAGCTTCACTGTTCACACAATGAACGCTAGACACCACCATGTGATTGAAAAGTCGCCTTACACTGGTTTCAAAACCCCACCGTTAGTGTTGGAAAATAGACTGGCCTGGGAAACATGAGGTGCAACGCCATCTATAAAGCTGGGCCCCAGGGCGCCTGCTGGCGTGCGGGCGGGGTGACTGAGTAGCAAGGAGGAGGTGTTGTTTTGTGAGAATTCTGTACTGTTGGTCTCGACTACAAAGTTATTGGATGAGACTTTGGAGTTCACAATTTTCATCTCTTTTTTTCAAAATAAAACGCTAGTGTTGGTCAATGACTGTCAGTAATTTGTGTCTCCTACGAAGTACATCAGCTACTGAAATCTCCTTCATCCTAACCTGTCAGCGTATGACCCGACCCGTTCTCCTTCCCCTTTCTGGTCGACTCGCGCTGGGGGAGCTTATGGTTACCAGACGTTGACAACGCGCCAGCCAAACGTATCGTCAGGTCGGGCGGCGTCACGCCTAACGATCAAAACATCGTCAACTGCCTAGCCTACAGCGACAAACCTGAGACAGATAAAAGCACTCGGCGAGCACCCAGTAACATGGCGCGCGAAGAAAGGCTAGAACTTTTTACCTGGAGGATCGGTCTTCCTGCGCCCAGCCACTTTGAAGCCGCGGAGAACGCTGGGGGATGATGTCGAGTCCTTTCTAGGCCGTGTCGACTTGCCCAGGCACTGCCCGTCCCTTCGTGGTTTGATCCATCGCCAACAGCCGCCAAATTCTCCCAGTCCCTCTGCGCCTGTCGTCTGTTGAGCTTTCAGTTACTTCCCCTTGCCGCACGTTGCATAAGGTCTGCTTCCGGCCCAGTCTCGGCGAGCTGGTCTCGGTGTATTCTGACAGAGAGCTAGAGTCACAAGTGGCTGTCACTCCAAATGTGCAGTCACCGAGTCGATTCAGGGTTTATGAAGGGGGTAGCGAGCTTGAAGGGCCTTGCAGCAGGGGTGAGGGAGGAGGAAGAGACTGGAGGGAGCCTTTGATAGATGTATCTGATCTACGTATCAACTGTGCCCCGCAGGCCTCCCACAAAGGTTTCGAATCTGTGATGAAACGGAACAAAGAGAGCGAGGTAGACAGTGTAAGGATGCAGGCAGTGTAAATGGGGAGTGTGTGCGTGTGCGTGTGTACGTGTACGTGCGTGCATGCGCGTGCAGGCAGAGGGCGGGGAAGTATGGAGTGTCGCGCACGCACACAGCGCCCAGTCACTGTTCTTTGTCCATACATTTAAATAGGATTTTAGTTCTTCAGCCAATAGGACAGGGACGTGTTTTGTGCCTGCGTGTGTGTGTGTGTGTATCAAAGTCGAGTAAATTATCTTTGCACATGATTTACATTAATGTTTCCTTTCTCGATGTCACCAATCAGCAGCTGTTTTGCTAGTACGCTAATCAGACGCCTTTTCAGCTTATTAGTTCATGACAGCGACAATAATTAGTCATTTGTTAACCAAAATGAGCATTGTTATATTTCTAGTTTCACATTTTATTGTCCCCGAAGGCCGCTGTTCCACGTCCAGCATAATTCAGAGCAATGTATTAGACTATGCTAGCATCTACGTTAACTCAATGTTGCATATGCTCTACCAGCACATAATTTAACACGTACAGTGTTTGACTATGCCTTTTTCCTGAGGGTTCAGTAGCTCCCCGACCCGCGCCCGAACTAAATTTTCACCTGGCCGACAAATCATGGAAGAAAAGGGTTGCACGATTTTATTGGCTGTGTCCCCCCGTTTTAATCAAAATCGCCCAAAACTTGCTGAAAGGAAAACCCTCCCCCATTATGGCGACTTCAAAGATAGAAGGCTTTTAACTTGAAATATTTCGAGTCTCCTCCGGGAGGGCCAGGGTTCTTTTCAACTTTCGATGGAGAGTTTTTGGAGCGTGCATTTCTCTTTGCCGTTTCACCGCCCTCCCCTCCTTTTCAATCGGCAGACTTCCCTTGGCATGGAGAGTCACTCTGCCCGGCTTTTTGAAACTGTAAGAGAATCAGGGAGCAAAATTCGAATGAGCAAGGAATCAAAGGGTTGAAAAACACGCTCTCTCTCTCTCTCTCACTCACGCACTCACTCTCTCACTCTCTCACCATCCTTCTTTACACTCTTTAACTCCCCACCCCACCCCCTCTCTCGTCTTCTGTCTCCTCGTTTTTCTGTCTCTTCTCCCTTCCTTATCCTGACACCCAGCCACCACCACCCCAACTACTGTAAATCGCGCTGTGAATGATCTGTGATTTGACGTTGAAAGACTTGGTTGCTAAAGTTGTAGGACGAAGGATGGCACATACAAATTTGTACGGTGGCTTTTGTCCAAGTGGCAAGTGTCATACAGCTGTTCCCGGCTGAACGTTTTACCTGGCATATCATGCTGGCGAGCTCTTTTTTTTTTATTGCTCGCTGCTGTTCAGGGTCGCTTGGAAAAAGGGGATGTTAAGATGTGTATCGATGCGTTAATTTTTGTCGGCCTGTTGTTGAAAAGTTCAGACCACGAGTAAGCTCAAAGCCGTGTTACAAGCCAGAAGTTTAGCGTTCGTGGGGGTAGGACCAGCTTAAAGTTTAGTTCCTTCCAAGGGTGATCTTTTTTTTTTTTGGGGGGGGTAGGTATGGAGGGACAGATATTAATAAATTTCCGCCTTTGCAACACCATACTCTGCACAATGCTGAAGATGGAATGACGTCTTTATCAGAGTTGTTCTTCAACAGTACGATCTTGTGAAAGCCACAGTGAACATATAAAATGCCAGCGTCATCAAGTTGAACCACCGCATATTATCACCCATGGCACAGCGTTCGACCCGGCTTAACGCCCTTGATCCCGTCGCTCTCCGCACAAACACAGATTGGTTAATGTTGGATAATCTGAACCCGGGCTCTGATGGCGTGATAGAGAAAAGACCAAGGTCTGGCAGCAGGATACCCTCGCACCAGCCTGAAACCCACCGCCTAACCTCCCACAAAATAATTAAAATAGAAACGAAGAGAGAAAAAGGTAAGGAAAAACGATAACGAGGACTTGTCAGAGAGAACATGCGTCAAGGACACCCAGCAGCTGCTGAAGGAGAGACGTACATGGGTGTATGGACTACGGTACACGTCTTGCAGCCAGCAGACCTGATGCTATCGTGCTGCTTGTTGCACACATTTCCGCACGGTCGTTTCAAAACACAAACTTTGGCAGCAGGCAGCGCAGCTCCAATCTTTTCCACAGAAACCCGCCTGCAACGAGCCGGCAGCAGTAGCATCTTGGGAACGACGCCGACAGGAGATGGCAAACCTAAAGGTAAGACCGACGAAGGCGAGTTTTAGGAACCCGAGAAGGCTATGCTAGCGGCGCTAAGTAGCGAAATCAGAAACTCTGCTGCCTAGCGCTGCTCGTCTCCCTCGTGTCTATAAAACTCGCCTCGGAGTCGTTCCAAGCTCCTTCCCTTGTGGATGCGTCGTGAACTTCGGCCCTGTGATTCTCTGC
>SMGT01005973.1:459365-469709 GCA_004794575.1 Lanistes nyassanus
CTGGGAAAGCGTAGCAACCAAGCAAGCAGTCAAGCGAACTACAGCAGCGTACAAGTAAAGATTGTCACCTGACGCGTTTTTAGATTGTAGGACAGTAGGGGTGGGTGGAACTCTCCCACACTTTATTGTTGTCCAGCATCGCGAGGGCGGTACCTATTTCCTGTCCCTCGCTGCTATAACCTTTCCTGACCCATGGGTCAGGTACCCATTCACACCTGGTCAACTGGGAAGTGTGGTGCGCCGCACGGGTCTCGAACCCACGCCTTCGATTTCGAAAGTGTGCTTTCTGTCCACTCGGCCATCCGGTTTACTCAGCAGGAGCACAGGGTAGCAGGAATCGAGCTCTTTTCGAGGGCTGGTGGTTGCTGCAAGTAAGCGTGCGCACGAACTTGAGCCGCGGCGGCGCTGAGGTCTCAAGGCCCCAGAGGAAGCAGGCCAGAGATGTGGCTGGAATATGAAAGACATGCAGCTCTCTGCGCTCCAGTCTTCTAAGGGCGCTTAATTCATTTTCCAGTCGAGCAGCACGACATCACTTCCGATATCGTTGCTCTGATATTCCCCTCCATCTACTACCCCTCCAGCTTCAGAAGCTCGCCTTTCGTCCCTAATATATACCACTCTTCCCTTCCATCCACACCCTCCCCGTTATACTCACATCATCCGCATATCCTCAGATCTGGGAAAGTGGGGAGGGTGTATCACCCGCCCCTCTCTGCTGCAACCCATCGTCCAGATTTGGCTTGTTTTTCTTTTAAAAAAAACTTACAGACTTTATCTTTCCCTTGGTGAAAGTAGAAAATCGTCTACTTTTGCTGTGCACAGCATTGCAGGGATGGTGGTGGTGGTGGGAGGGTCAGACCTTCACGTTGACTACAGAAGACCTCTCGTCACGAAATTATTTTAACCACGTATGTGTCGCAGTGATCGATTTGCTTCTCTGCTCGAAACCCCTCATGGTCTGCAGGGCTTGACATATAGCCACTAGGGGACTGAAGTCTGCGTGGTCGTGCAGGAGACTTGGTTGGTTGGTTATTTAGAAGGACAGTGCTTCCACCTTCCCCCGTGATTTCGCACTATTGAGGGTGGGGTCCTATAACTAAACTATGCACTGAAAGAATCACCAGACTGATAGCTGCAGTAAGATGGCCAGTGTGGAAAGACAGTTTAATGTGCGGGGAGATGGCCGAATAGAGTTTGCACAATGTTTAACTCCAGGAAATAATCCTTGGCCACACCAGGATTCGAACCAGCACCTGCCACTTGCTAGTCCGCAGCTTTATCAACTGAGCTATCCAGGAGACTTCCCTAACATCCGTACTTTAGTACCACGCGTACCGCGTCCGCCAGTTGCCTCCTTGTACACAGTTTCTCGAAGCCCGTCAGCGAGTTTCTGGAGCAGGATCGTCCCTGACAGGATCGACAAAAACATGGGGGCGGGCGGGTACCAAATGCCCCTCAGCAGGGGGTGATGAGCCTCTATAAATAGACAGATTCAGTCGCCAAACACAAGCTACCCCACTTCGGACAATACATCGGATTTGTGCTATTCTGACAATAGGCCAGCTTTGCCTGTGCTTCTCAACGTCAGCTCTGCAGCCTACCTCAACTGCACTCACTACAGTATGGCTCTTTGATTATAATATTATTGCTGTCATTTTCGCCCTCCTTCTATTTCGAGACATCACTACATACAGTTAAATGCGTTTCTGATTCAGACATTTATTATCTCAGTTCAAGAAATCTGCTTCAGTAATACAGTAAAGGAGCTTTAAACACTCCCGTTATAAATATGCAAAACATCTTAATTTTATCACTTATAGTAGATTTATTTTAACTTTTAGATGTTAGTTTTAGACTATGATATTCAAGTTTACGTTTATAAGAGATTAAGCTCAGAAAAACAGGAAAAGGAGATTTTATACTACAAATAGAAACCAACTAATAAAAAAAAAACAACTTAAAACTCAACCCAAAATGTTTGACACTTTTGCTGCCGCCTTTTAGGGACTGTCACATGCTTGCTGTATATCATACTATGGGAAGCAAATCCTACCTATGAGTAAAAGAACAGGTGAATATTTTTTCATTTAGAAGAAATATTCTTGTATAATTTTCTTTTCCGGCTATAAAGCCATGGTTAATATTTGTAAGTGATCGTATTTTCTCACAGGGAGATTCGGGTCTCCTAATTAACACCATGAATTTTTATTTTCATTATTTTGAGAAACAGTACAATGGGTTTAAAAGATCATAACTCACTTTAAGAAGACATACGGGTCGTCATTTTTGGGAAGAAAGTCTTACACAAACAGCACATAAAACTGAGACATAGTAGCATTTCAGCTATTTTTATCTTAAATTTCATAAAAAAAGCAAGTCCTCATTTTTTTCTTTAGCATTTCGTCGTTATTTAAACACTTGATGCATACGCGATAGTAAACGTTGATAAGTGCTCAGATTATTTGTTATTCCTGTACAGTTTTTGTTGTTGTTGTTGTTGTTGTTGCTGTTGCTGCTTTTTGTGTATTCGTTATTTTATTCGCTTTCTAAACGTATGTTTCTGTAAAGCTTTGTCAAAGCTAAAAGGCCCCCTCCCCCGGGCTTATTGCTAAATAAACAAATTTTCAAATTTTCTAATTTTTAAACATGATTTTTTCCAGCTGTGAGCAGAGTTCTCAACGGTTCTGAAGAAGGGTGAATGGTCTTAAACGTTGAATTTGTCTGTTCGTACATTAGTGGGGTTCAGTTTGTTTACATACGTACGTGCTCACTCTCGTAGCAGCAATCATGTTGCAAGCGTTGTAGCACAGTACAAGAGGCCTATCCAGGGTACAGATCGAATCCCTCGCCAGACTAGTCATCAGGCGAGGCCACAAGACGGGTTGAGGGTCTTGTCTACGGGGCAAATAAAAAATTTTAAAAAGCTAAGAAGCTGAAAGTGACATCTTCATGGAAGCATGCACATGTATAGCGTTACCATGGAGCTTAAGCTGTCACCACGCTAGATCTGACATCTCAGAAATGTCGGAGCTAGAAGTGGGCGGAACGGGATTTTCTTCTGCTCCAAGCGAACTATTCATTCTAACCAGCTGAATCCACCACCAGTATGACTGAGAGAGAGAGAGAGAGAAGAAAGAAAAGAAACAAGAAAAAAGTGTGGGCTAGGGCACTACATCATACGGCTTGACACGGATAATACTTCTTATTCAAACCCCTTAAGCTGGATTGTTGTTCTTATAGAATTTAGTTTCCGGTATATATATATCTATCTACTCGAAAACCAAATAGGTGGAGGGCCTTGTTATTTTAGGTTCGTTAAAGGTTGACTTTGGCTTTTCTTTTTTTCTTTTCTTTTTGGTTTGTTTTGTTGAATAGAGTTTTTGGAATGTCTGGAGTAATCGCGGTCATTTCTACAAATGTTTTTGGAGATCCCACTTTCATCTTGCTCAAAATAAAAGTTTAATTAATACTCACAAAAAATTAATATCCTGAATATAGCAGAAAAAACTAAAGTTGCTATAGCGATGTCGGGAAAGTAAAGAGAAGAAACATGTCTTAATGATTGTGCTTGACAATGTTGAAACATGCACGAAAAAGAACACAACAATTTGAGGAAAACAAAATCCTTCCACAAATCATTACAGTCATTAAGATGTTATTTGTGCGTGCGTGCGTGCGTGTGCCTCTTGAACAGTAACTGCATAGCGCATAGCTCATGAAATCACGCGCTCTGTGCGCGCGATGTACGCACACCTCCGCCCCACAGGAGAGGACCTGAGGGGGACCTGTCTCATTGACACTATAGTGCCACCGCGCTAGAACATACTTATGGCGGTGCCAGAACGGACGATGTGTTGCCTACACGTAAAACAAAATACCTGCACACGAAAGAGTGGGCGTCCTTGCTCATGTTATTTGTCGATTAGGTTCCGAAAATTGCCGATAATATAAATATATATATATAAAAGTCGGGTGCATGAAAAAATTGACCATTTGACTTGGAAAAGCTGTGTCATTATCTGGGCACATAATCACATACCCAACAAGATCATCGCATTTTTGCAGTCTGGTCTCGTTAGCAGCTTGCAAAAGGTGCGTTGCCCTGCTCAAGACTGAAAATGTAAAGCTTAATCTTTCAAATAGATATTGCCGTTGGGAGGACCAAACAAAACGCGGCATATTTAACGAACCAGAACGTCGGCATTAACCACGTGTGTCATCTGAAGTTCACAAAACTCCAAATAAATTATCACACAAGGAAAAGAATTGAACAATAAAAAGCCAAAGAAATCTGAATCAAGAATAGAACATCACAATATCTAACATATTTAAAGATTAACTAATGAAAGTTCAGAATATTGAGAGAAGAAATCTTTGAAGGCTGATGTTTAATTTCGTAAATTTGAAAGAAGCCAGACATCAGAAGCCTTACTGGCGGTAAAAGGCCAAATAAACGAGGAAAAAAACCT
The DNA here is from genome assembly GCA_004794575.1 of Lanistes nyassanus. NCBI lineage: Eukaryota > Metazoa > Mollusca > Gastropoda > Architaenioglossa > Ampullariidae > Lanistes > Lanistes nyassanus. The sequence continues at coordinate 463,835 of SMGT01005973.1, forward strand.
ACAAGAGAAATATCTTAATCTTAAGTGTAAAACGCATTTGACTGCAGATGCAATGGAACAGTTGCAGTATTTTAGGGACTGTCATATTTGTACCGAAAGCAATGGGTCGCTTCATGAAATTACCAACCTTAAATCTGTTTCTCTGTGAAATCCTTGATAAGAAAGAATTTTAGACAAAAACGTTCGAAAACACGAAGACACTTTGCAGGCGTAAAAGGAAGCAATTTATGTCATGAGGATTTTTTTTCAATACAAAATGTTTTATTTTTGAGCAGAATATGGAAAAAGTGTGCAACGTCGAGTCGATTGTTACAGAAATAAAGTGAAGTTAATTTCTCAGCAAAACTTGACCGTGGGCGCCTTAACTTCATCTTCTCGGCCAGTTTTGGAGGACGTGAACTGTATTGCCGCAAGGCACCATTCAAAACCTAGCAGTTTTTTTATATATTATTTTTGGTCTGAAAACCATAAAAGCAGGGAGTCGCGTCTCGTTTTTCCGAAAACCAAATCTAGCATGACACATGCACCGCAAGCAATGTCTGTAGTCAGTAAGACGAATTTACCTAATGGGAACAATTAAGTTTATCCCGCAGAAACGAAATCTTATTTGGGATCGTCTGCTGCTCACCTCACCCGGAGGATGTGGGATCAGCGAGGTTCGAACGGATCGTCCAGAGAGCGAAAAACTCCACTGCTACGGAATGATGCATATTAAATAGATATATAGGGAGGGTCCTTCATGATATGTGTTTAGTCTCTCGTTGTTTGTAAGCCAATTAGCTGGCACTGTGAGAAGATTTTTTTTTCTTTTGGTAAATTTGTTACTGCTTAACGTCAAGTCAACAGTGAACGCTGTACCATGACGGGCGACGGAAGGGGAGAGAGAGTGGGGAGGGGTGATGGGTGATGGGGGAGGAAGGAGGAAACAGTCGTACCACGACCAGCGTTGTAAACGGGTGCCACATGCAGAGAAAGTAGGCCCTACGTGGCACGAACAGGGATTCGAACCCACGATCCTATGTGTTGGTGACAAGCACGCGTTCGTTGTGAAAATAAGAACCCAATCCGACTGTCAGTCAGTCACCTGGTGATGAAGGTTAATTCACTCCGTATTATAATAATAACATTCAATCAGGTCTGTTATATTGTACTTCACGTTTAATAAAACATTTCATATGTATGCAGGCATGATATTTACATATACAAAATCACAGACTTGACTGTGCATATTTTATGATATCTTAATTATAAGAAGGATGCGACTTGCTGCAGTTCTTACAGACAGGTTGGCTAAATTCTTCATGTTCACACACAAGGACGGAAGGAAGAACTTAGGTGTCTACTCGCTCATTCGCTCGGTCGCGCGTTCACTCGCTCTCTCGTACCAACCCAGATGTGCGCTCGAGGTATTAACTGATGCAATTCAGAAATAGCACAAACAAATGGCGACATGTTCACACACTACACCCCACTCTCGCTCTCTTCCTCTCTCTCTCTCTCTCTCTCTCACACACATGCACGTGCACGCATTATATATAATATTTATAATATGCTATATATAACATATATACCTTGTCGCTATAAGAATTAAGCCCCTCTCCAAGCATGCTTAGTGTCTGGTGCCATATCTATTCAAGCAGCCAACCGAGTGAAAACTTCAAAATTCAAGAAGGGTCTCAGCAACATATCCTCGCTTCCCATCTGTCATAATCGTCATAATCGTCCTGAAGAAAATAATCCTCAGTACTTTCATAAAAAAAAACTCTTTCTGGAATTTTACAGTTGTTAAAGGTATGCACCTGTTTCTGCCAGCGGGAGCCCGCAACAGCCCGGCCTGTCGGGAACGGTCGTGGAAGCTCAGCGCCGTACCACGCCGTGCGGTCTCAAGATGGCGATATTATAAAACATCGCTACCGGCAAGTGGCAGGAGCTGGCCGTCTGGGCACGCCCGGCTTAAACTAGAAATGAAATGACAGTGGGGACAAAACGGTAGGCTAAGCGACGGTGAGCGACTGTCCAGTCGCCAAACGCTGGGGAAGTATAACCCTTATCGCGCCATCGCCCCAGCGACGAGGCCGGGCCTAGCCTGAAGTGTCATTTATCATCGTCGTTGTTATCAGCCCCGCCGCCAGCGACAACAGCATGCGAATTTATCGCTGGGGCTTTTGATGGGGACAGCACCATCGTGGCCGCTCGGCCGTGGCACCTAGAGGACAGCAGATCATCACTGCTCTCTTTCTGAATATTATCTTCTCGAACATACTTTTGCAAATATTCACGTCACTTGCTCTTTCTTGCCCGGTCTCCCAAATAAAAAAAAAGTACATTTTATGTTTTTGTGATTAATGCTGGCCTCTCACCTTATCGTGCCAGAAGAAAAGAAAAAGAAGAAAAGAAAGAAGAAAAGGAAGGAAGGAAGAAGGAAGAAATAAAGAAACAGAAAAAGAAAGGATTGAAGAAAAAGAACAGAAAAGGAAAGGAAAGAAGGAAGAAGAAAGGGAATGAATGACGGAGGGAGGAAGGGACATAATGGGAAGAGATGGATAGACAGACAGGCAAACAGATAGATAGATAGATAGATAGATAGATAGATCAGCAGCCAGGCAGGCAAGCAGACATAACAAATAGGAACAACAACAACAACAACAACAACAACAACAACAACAACAACAAGGTCTTGGAGGGTGGCGGTAAAGCTGGACAGAGAAGACGAAAACACAGTAAAATCCTTTTCGTGCATAAAGATGAAAACAATTAGTACGTATCGGTTTCTGTATAAAATAAGTCACTTTCTACATGAGCTGCACAGCTGTAAAACAGATGACCCCCCCCCCCCACTTCCCCCATCCACAGGTAAGATCACCGTCATGCTCAGAAAATCCGTAGTGGCCCGACCGTCGTCATCTCATCATCCATGTCTCTTTTCTAACAGACTTTCTTCAAGCTATAGCTGCGGGCTGGGGGCAAATCATAGCTTTCTTACTTGGAGTAACTCTATCTCGGGGTCGTACTGTTCGGCCTGTATGTCGAATGATTGTCGTAAGGATCGAAGACTTAATCCAGCCTTTCACCATTTGCTTTTTTTTTGCGCGAGAGATTGCAGTGAAATTATGTGCTGTGAAAAGACTGCAGCGAAATTATGTGTATGTACGTAAAAATGGGAGCCAGTTCCGACTAAATCAAATCACGTTTCTTGTTTCGGGGATGCTGAACCAAGTTCTTCCCCAGATCGACAGGTTTTATTTTATTCAAACTTGGAATGGAATGGCGTGATACCGACGTTGGTGCCGATGCCCACAAAAGAGACAACTCTTGGTGTTGGTCATCGTTTGATATATCGTCATAAATCAAAATAGCATGTGCGCGTGAAGATTTCATCTTTCTTTCTTGCATACAGCTAAATGAAAGTATTAGTATACAAACCTTGAGTCTTATAACGGCTCTCCATCCCAGATACCCATAGCTGGGCTGCATGGGGTTCGAGTCTCCTGCTCATACGTAAATGCGTGCATAAAATACCCAGCACGAAGGGGCCGTACGACCGCTGCTGTAACTGGAAGGACAGATTGGAACGTTCATGCAACCCACTCCAGGTATTATTTCCACTGTTCAGCGCTCTCTATCCCACGCACGGAGCCCCCGGCATCCAATCAGAAATGCGCTCTCATTGGCCGATCGTCAGCCCTCATTATGAATGCAAATAGACGTGTCACGCGCGTTCTCAGCCACACGAACTTTGCTGTCCTGCAGGGTTTTACTCACTCTGACCCGAGTTTCATTGCTTCGTCATCAACAATTCAGAACAGACCTTTTCCGCCTGAAGGTGGGGCTGGCATTTAAAATTCACCCCAAAGATGATGTGTTGAATGAACAATGAAAATTATTATGCCATAATTTTGCACCAAACCTATCATGCCGGGCTGTGCTAGACTGCCTGAGATATTAAAAAGTACGGTCCGATATGGTCGATTGGTGCTTGACTGCAATTGTAGAAAAACGATTAGCAAGATGAAGACAAGAATTTATTTTACCATGTACACCACTTGACTGAAAATGGTTTGCAGGACACACTTCGGTGGAGCACACCATGAGGAGACTGCAGCTGTTACAACAGGAACTGACTTGGATTATTTCCCTTCTTCCTAGAAGTATAAACTTGTAGTGTCGTATGTCAGCCCCTCTTTCCGTGCGTTCGTGGAAACAGAAACACTGATTTTACGAACACGTGTTTGCAAAACTATAGTTTTCAGGATCAAGGAGACGTTACAATAAAGACTGACATACGCAAGTTGTTTATGTATTCCTTTCGATATAAAGACCGGGCGAAGCTTGCATATGCGATTCGATTCGGAATCGACATAGCGACTGGATTCAATTTCAGCATAAACAGCACGATTCAAAAAGTTTAAATCTGCACGGATTATTCTTTAGATTTAAAACACATGCAAAATAGATTTGTCTTTATTTGCTTCCTTCTTATTCTTTAGTTGTTAGTTGACGAACATAGTGTACCCAAGAAATCTGAGGGAAAACTTTGCTCTGTCGGGTGGATCGGAAACAGGGGAAAAAATCACTAACATAAATGCAAGCTCTTTTCTTCTTTTTCTTCAGTTACGATGGTACGTTTAATTCCTCCGATGCCCCTGGACATGTCCAAAGCTGAATTCATGCACGGGGTACGGATTTGTTTGTTGTAATAAACATGTCAGCTTAAGAAACCAAGTAGGAGAGACATGCATAAACATGCATCTCATTTGCAGAATTTCAGTATAGGCTTGTTTTCTTTACCAGTCCATATCAATGTTTTTGCTGTCCATGCGCCTGTCCGTGGATCACCTCCAAGTCCGACCTTCTACGCCCGACGTGTTCTGATGGATTCCCGAAACCTTTGCTTGGTTCCAAAAGGTGCCCGCCTGCTTCTGAGAAGGACAAGAGGCACCACCTGAAGCCTGCTCTGTTTCAATTAAAATACAAGAGTTCGGACAGCTTGGCAGACAGGACTGTAGCGTTTCAGGCCGACATCTATTGCACCTACTACAGTTCCTGAAGCATTTCAGATTCGAATGATGCTTTAGCTTGCTGAACAGCCCCTTCCTGTTCTTGAATCTTCTGGTTCAAGTTTTCAAACAACTTTACTGAACTTCTTAAAACTTATAGAATGGATTAGCGTTTGCCAGAACTGGATTCTCCAAAATCCCTGCTTCCTTTCTGAGGTTGCCGACGTGCGGTTGCAGACCACTTTGCATAAGCAAAACCGTGCAACACTGACTCACCATTCACTCACTCGCGCGTGCTTGATCACACTCATTTATGCAAGTTTGTGTACCTATGTGCATGTGCTTGCTTACAGCGTTTGAGTTTTTTAAAAAATTCCTTATCCACTCCTTCAACACATGTTTTTCTCAAGAACATTACCTACAAAAGCAGTAATTTTGCACCACATATCGATCTAGTTTTTCTCCTGGCAGCAAAGCTCATTTTTCAAAACAAATTCATGTAAACTGTATTCACGTAGTTGTATTCTAAAATGTTGTAACGTTGTAGCAGCGAACTCAAAGGTCAAGTCATCTTTCAATAGGATCATAAGAACAGTTACAGGGAAAGACAAACAAATGCCTTATAAGTCATATGGTGAAAACCCTTTCTCTGAACTGTCCCTGACATCGCATTTCTAGGATTCTACTTTCACCACATGGTACTCACAAATAATTAATTACCAAAAAGATAACAACAGAAGTTAATAAATACGAGTATAAAGTCTAAAGTGTCCCCAAAACAGGATTCTTCAATGAGCTTAAATACGTTATCGTTGTGAAGAGACACCACCTGACCACCCTGTCAGTCTCTGCCAGAGTTGATATTGTCTCTAAGGGGA
>SMGT01005974.1:0-15946 GCA_004794575.1 Lanistes nyassanus
AAATCTGTGTCGCCCCCTGAGGTTACTACTTTGGGTTTAACCCTTCGGATCCAAAGAGATAATCTCTTGTATAACTGTAATCACTGTTTTCAGGCACTAGCTGCATTTTAATTACTAAAGATTATTATTGACCTGATTATTTCCCTTGGGGTATATACTGGTATGAACTAATGAAGTATACCAGTATACCAGACCGTTTTAAGACTGCTGGTTTTTACTGGTATTCCAGTATGTACCGCCACCTCTACTTGCAACACCTAAAGTACTAGAACCCTTCTTACACATTTGCTGATTTTGCCATTTTGACTGCTTTAGACTATAAAGGAGTTTGACTTTGTTTAGGATCTGGTTACTGCAACCTTGAAGTGTATACTAGCCAAGACTGCACAAGACGCCATGCTGGCTGTGCAGTAGCTGGCTGTTGTAAACCAAATCACCACCCCTGGCCCCTTTTACCTTTATTTCTAATAACTTTAGGAAGAATGGAACTGACATCCTTTTTAGAACAGTATGACAGCATGCCAAGCAACGTTTGACTGGCGTGTTGTTATACCTCATTTATTGGTAGCCAACAGGGCATCTGATGATGTCAATGTAAATCACTATAATTTCACAAGGATCATTAGCTGCCAAGATAAAGGCATATTCTAAGGTGATGAGTACCTAAAACCTTCCCTTTAACTGACTGATTTTAATTGGACCTTCTTTTAAAGTATAAACTTTGGCAGTTTTAGCCCTGTGTTCTAGAAAGTGTGCACCCTGCCAAGGAGGCTTAACCTTCCTTACAAGTTACATGTACATGACAACAGCATGTCATCCATGCACTTTGTGTTATGTGGCTGTGCAAAACTGGAGGCATAATATGTGAATTTCTATGGTCCAAGAACGATTAAATGACGTGTTGGGGAAAACTCAGTGGTCTTCAGTTATCCTTGCATTTGATTGGCTGTGGCATATAGTTGTCTGGATGTTGCTGGAAATCACAATTTAAAGGTGCTTAAGTTAAAGCATTTGCCTGAAAAACCCTATTTAATAAAATTGTGATTATTTCATGAAAGCATAGGCTACTACTTAGATGAAATGCAGCACAAAATCAGACAGTACTGTAAGGTCATCTTCATCATAAGAAAGTCATTTCTTTGCTACCCTCTCATGCATCAGCAAGCAGAAATAATTTCACTGACATTTTTTTCATCAGAAAATTTAACTTTAATGGCATGTGAAAACGATTTCACCAATATCACCATATGTCATGAAAGGATGCTGGCGTATTCAGTTTTTCATTTTTGTTGAATGTTTCATGGGTCATTGTTCCCTTAGGTCAGCTAAGTTATTTTTATTTATGTCTGTCTGTTTGTGCCATCCTGAGGAAGGAGCCCTGTTTTTTGTTTGTTTTTAACACATACTAACTTAAAATTATTAGCCTAAAATCTTAGAAAGAATGCACAAAAAAATCTAAGCAGAAGTTGACAGAGAAATAATTCTACTTTTGACAGTGTTGGTGCTTCAGATGCAATGTACATTTGCTGTTTGGTTGCAGGCTGCTTACAAAATCCTGTCGTTATGTACACGGGTTATCAGAACAGCTTCCCATTTGCTGTTATTTTTTGTGGGTTAGATACAAAAGAACTTTGTTTTAAGTATCTGGGTACTGAGGAGGTGATTAAAAGTAGGACAGATTTAAAACTCAACTTTTTGAAGATGGATTATGGTATAATTTTTAAACCTGCTGCCTATTATCTGCTTGCTAGGCACGTGAAGGTTGATGGGCATACAAGAACATCATGGAAGATGGGCGATGGGGTAACACCATGACAGGAGTCAGTGGCCATGGGCTACGAATGGAACGCTGTTTGCTCAATAAAGAAGAAGTTCTTTTGCCAGAGGCATTTGTTGACCAAGTAAGTACATGTATTGCCTCTGACTTGGGAGTAGGTGTGTCACAACTGTGATGATGATTATAATAAAAAATGCTGTGTTATTTTAAACTTTACATTCTGCATTGTCTTCATGTTTATTACAGTAAACTTGTTATAAGATGTAGTTGATGTATGAACATGGTAAACATCACACTATAAGGTTGCACTTAGTGCTGGGGACAAACAACTGTGCAGCATATGCTGCTGAGTGGGTGGTAAGCAGTACATTGCTCCCAACCCCTCCTGAGCACCATGACTATGCAGTGGCAGTTAACGAAATAACTCAGGTGCTTGTGTTCATATTGGTAAGGTTATGATGAATGTATGTCCTACGTTTTGTGGCCTGGATTAAAGACTGTATTGGTTCCTGCAGTGACGCTGATGTCAGTGTGCATGCCTCTTGAATTGTGTTCAGAAGAGGGTTTTTTTTAGGTGGAGGGAGAAAGTTAAAGAACACAGACATAAGCTTTATGTTTTAATGTGTTGAATCTTAACTGTCCTGACTTGCAGACAAACATCTTTCAGCATGTCATGTCTCAAGAAACTTGGGATAACGTTTTGAGTGAAGAGCAGAGAAGACATCTTGAAGTAAGTTGTGCAGAACATTGCCTGCATACAAAGCATGCGACTCACTGTGAGTGGGCAAGGGTCCTTATTCAAATAAGTTGACATGGATTTTAACTTATTTCAGTCTTGTCAAATGGCTGCCTGTCTTTATTGAAATGATTTTAGATGATTTTGGAAAAAAATAACAGCAAATCTTCACATACTAGTAACTAGAAAATTCAGTCACACAAATGTTAAAACAACAGTTTCAAAGAAAAGTAAAATCTCCTTAACTCAGAGATTCCATAAATTTGATCTTCAAGTTTGCTGCTGGTTAAAAATATAACCACTTTCTGTTTTAGACATTTTTACCAGATTTTCCAAAGGATATAGATGCTGAAGAGAAAAAGGACACTGCAAGGTAAAGTCAGTTAAATCATTTTCATTATAAAAGTAAAGGCATCATCTTTTGTGGGATAACTTGTTGATTTTCCCAGAACTGCACATCACAACATATTCCCTTTTTTAAACTTGATTAGATTTTGTGAATTTGGAATCAGTTTGAGTGAAAATTAAGTATAATTCGCTAAAGGGTTTGACATTAGGTCACCTTTTTTTCTCTTGCCAAGCCTGGCAAGTTGCAGTAAATTTTACCTGACCTTCACTTATTTTCCAAAATTACCTACTTTGGAAGTACATATACTGAAACAAAGAAGCTTCACTTGCCTGATTAGGCAAGTTGACAGATATTTTACTTGTCTCATAACGGCTAATGTCGAGCCATGCTGTCATCTGGTTGCTAGATAGAAGTTGACTCCAATGTTGCTATCATCAGAAATCAACGATGTTGAAAGAATGTTCATCGCCAAATACTATTAGTATTATCAGAGCTGATTACTGAATATTAGCTTCTAGGACTACGTGGGCTCAAGATTACCTAATACTTCTGGTAACTTATGACTACTTGCCCTGTTACCAGAGTAAAACTAAAAATGTTCTCAAGAGCTTGTCCTAATCTTGATACATACTTAAACACACAGTGATAGAAAAATAAGAATGAAGATTACCTTACAGAATATGCATGTTTATACTTAATTTCTTGACTGTGTTTTAAGGAGGCTTTTCCGTGGAGAAAATTTTAAGTTTGGCAACCCCCTAATGCAGTTTCATCAAAAATTAAAAGGTGAGTGATGATATATTTTTAAAATTATAAAAGTAAGATTAGTTTGGTTGCATTCCTGATGAGGATGTAAGTTAGCCATGGGTAAAGTGTACAGTTGGCCTTCGTGGTGATAAGCAGTCACTGAGCCCATTCCTGAGGAGGATGTAGGCAGAGCTGCCAACTGTTACGGAATTTCCGTAATCTGCTACGGAAATCAATCACTTGTTACGGACCTACGGAAATGCCTGATTTTGTTACGCAAAATCCGATTCTGACTGTTTAAAAAAAAAGCATCCTTTTTTCCCGGCGAGACAACCTGATCATATGAATTAGTCATGCGGGAAGCTGGTGTAGACAATGTTTCTCTTGACCTCCGGTTACACATGTTAACAACCAATTGGGTATCCGTTTCGGTAAGCCGATCGCCTTCAGCCTGTAGCAGTGTATTGAACTAGTTTTGAAAACTCTTAAATGGCGAAGAGGCTGGCTGATGAAGCCAAGGCAGATGTTAACGAAAAATTGCGTGTCGGTTGTCAGGTTTATAAAGAAGATTACACGAAGCGGTAACCGTGTATCAAGGCGTCTTTAAAAGCAGGATTCGTGCGTTGCGAACTGTGCTTATCCGAGTTTAGTATTCGCCATAGAGTAGGTACGTGACAATCTAGGTCAGAGAGGAGGGGGGGGGCAGCGCGTGAAACTCTCGTGAGAATTTGAAGCCAAGTTTTTCGCAAGTGGTGTAGGGTACCAAAGGTTTTAATTATGCGTGAAATATTTACTTTAAAAAAATCCTCCAAACCATGATAGTCAGTAATTGTTCTTATCGTTAAAACATCTCTTTCCAGTGACGCTTGTTTGTAAGTTCACTTGGAGCAGGCCAAAAAAGACGCTCCCAAAAACAACCTTGCGATACAGAAGCTAAGTAACCCGTAGCATAAACTATTGAATAAATCGACTCATTAAGCATTTTTGATTGCACATTCTTAATTTTATGAGGTTTCAATCCCTGCCTTTTTTAAATTCAGTTTTTCTCAAGAGTCCCGTCTGCTTAGAAAAAATGGTTTCGTGTTAAGCAAGTCCCAGCGTGTCTAATCGAAAAAAGACCTAGTCTAAAATCTAACTGCCGTAAGCTCGTTATTTCTTTCCTTTGGTAGAAGAATCATTTTCAGTTTCGTATCAGTAAAATCAATTAATAGTACTATGATTGTATTGCTGAGAGTTTAAGCTTTCCATTGATATCTTATTTTTAAATATTTGTGAAGGCCTGTAGAAGTTATGAGTGTTTAACGCTCACACACTCAGTTTGCTGGCACAATTTCCCTTTAGATCCTCATGAAAAAAACGTTGCAAAATTAAATGAAAGAAAAATTCAAAACTCCGTTAATTTTTGGCCTATTTTAATAAAGTTTATATCATTTTGTTTGTATTTTTAAGCTCTTGATATTAATATACATCACTTTTGAACAAAAAATTGTTGAAATTTTTGTCACGTACCTACATGAAGGCATGATGTTGAGCGCCACTATGAGGCCACTATTGGAGTATTGCAGCAATTGCATGTAAGATGTGGAAGTTGCGACTGGTTGTTACTGAAGTTCTGTTCCAAATTACTGAAATTCTGTTTTTGTGTTACTGATCTTAAGTCTTAAGGTTGGCAGCTCTGTGTAGGTTAGCCATGGGTAAAGTGTACAGTTGGCCTTCATGGTGATAAGCAGTCACTGAGCCCGTTACGATACATTCCTGAGGAGGATGTAAGTTAGCCATGGGTAAAGTGTACAGTTGGCCTTCGTGGTGATAAGCAGTCACTGAGCCCATTATGTTAGATTCCATACGGCTGAAGTATACTTTTTGTGCTTGCGTTTCTTATCTGCTGGCTGTATGGCTGTAGTATATTAAGTGAAATTGTGTTTGTGACCATGGTCAGATGGGCATATGCATGTGATGTGGAAAGTGTATGACCTTGTTAGATGGGTGTGTACAAATGTTGTGTAAACTGTTTATGACCCTTGTCAGATGGCTATTTATCCCCTGACATTGCCAAGTACTCCAGACTGTGTCGCAAGTTCAAGTACCGGGAGTACAAATTTTCCCAACAGCAGTACTTCTCTGAGATCCTGAAAGAGATTTTAATATCTCGCCAGGTAATAATTTTCTTTTCAATGGTTTGTGGTGGCTGGTCTATCTTCTTTTTAAACAAAGTTTGGCTGTTCTGCATGTTTTAGTACTTACTGATTTTCATTAGTTGATTTTCTTGACTCGTGGATTGGTTGTTTGTACAGAAACAATGATTTCAAACATATCTATTGACCATTCCTGACATCAGCAAAACCTAAGACTTAAAAAAAATTGGTCAGGTACATCACGTGGACGAAAAAGAGACTAGATAGAGATCTCCACATACGTTTGGTGACACATTTAAACATCACTTCGCCAAACCCACCCACCCACCAATAAAAAGGCATTGTGGTGACTATCATGGAATGGATGGACATTGATGAGAATGGCTATGGGGTAAAGTACTCCCCAAACCCCAGACAAACGAAATCAGGCAGTGTACTAAGAAAGTATACAATCCAGAAGCAGACAGTAGCCAGTGGCAGCCCAACAGTTCCTCTGACTGTCTGGGTGTGAATCCGCCTTTGTGTGTCTCAGGAATCATGTTTCACTCCAAATTACTTGTAAACCCCACACCTGCATCTTGCTGAACAGCCTTTGCAAATGTTTTTGGCAGCTGAGTAGATGTCTGTAACTTACACTTAAAACTCTCAATGAGACCTTGCCGGCAGCCTGTGCAAATCATTTTGGCAGCGGAGAACATTTGTCCTAACAAAGATGGTGGATGTTATGTTGAAACCAATGCTGGCATAGATGTAGTCTGATCCAGCCCCTCACAATATGTCGAGCTTGTAACTGGAGAACCAGAACTCACCATTTTGCCAAGGAAAGATGGGTGTTGCCCATATTAAGAGAGTATATTACACTATTAATCTGATACAGAGAAACCTGCCTTGTGTGGATCCTTAGACCGATGAACAGCTCCTGTCTCGGGACGCTTGCGATCACCACAGATCAGTTTCTAACATTAATTGATCTCTGACCAACAGACTCCTGCCAAACCCAAACAGGGGTAGTGACTTAAGTGATGACGATTGCGAATTCTTGGTTCTTCTCACAGGCCAGTTAACACTTTGAAATTGCTGGGCTCAGATATAAGAAAATCTCTTGGAATCGGATAGAATTTGGCATGATTTGTAAAAAAAATAAATACTTCTCGTAAACTATTTTACTTTCATTAATAAAGTTTGCATTTTTGTAAAGATTAGTTCTTGATCATCAAAATGTTGATAATTTAATTGTAGAAAATATTAAATAGTAATCAGATCTTAAAGGTAGTCACTATTTCCACTAAATAAAAAATTTCTTACAAATTCCATAGCTTGAACTTTACCTGTCCTGAGGGGAAAGCTTTACATGCTTTTCAAGTCTGCTCCACCTGCACCAATTAAAAAAAATTCTCATGCGTGCATCCAAGAATTCTTACCCATAAGCTTGTTTTCAGATCTTTAGTTTGCCTTCACTCATTGGTGCTTAGGTCAGTGGGCCAGTGAATATAGATAGTATCTCCTTCAGGAAAACAAACGGTCCTAATGCTTGATATCAGCGTGTTAGTGTTTTGAAGCAGAAAGTAGATTTTGCACAAACTTGCTGAAGACTTTCGGCGCTGGAAGAAACATTTCTTGCATCAAATCTGATTGCATGGATATACTTGGGGAAGGAGTTAATAGTGGCTGATCCGATCAGAAATACACCAAGAAAGACAGTTTACAAAGATATGTATGAATCTATGCGGAACTGGTTGTACACATCAAGACTGCACAATGTACTTTTTAGTGGACGTCTGATACAGACACAATTCCACCTTCCACAGCACCCTGTGTCTCTCTCTCTCTCTTATGGGCTATCATTGGAAATAGATGTACTGCTGTTTAACTCTTTAGCCTTTTGATGTATCTATGCATGCAACAGTTGTGACACCCATGTGTTCCATCAGCAGATGTGACACCATTAAAAAATTCTACAGGTGCATTTAATGGTGCAAAGGAAGCAATCTTGGTGTCATTGGAAAGTGCTATCATTGGCTGTATCCCCTGCACTGTTTAAGTGAGCTTTTAAATGTAGTTCCAGTTTGCCGGTGAATTTAGCTGACCAACTGTTCACCAGGACAGTTACACAGATAAGGGAAGAGAAAGATTTAAATTAAATCCAGTTTGGTGGCATTTCTCTCTCTCTCTCTCTCTCTCTCAGGATCAGTCTTTATTCTGAGTGAAGGCTGTCCTCCTTGCTACAAGGCAGGTTTCACAGTAACTGTAACTGGAGATTCCTTTGTTGCTAGAGAGTATCTGCTTTCAAGTTATCTAAGCAGATTTCCACATTTTATGGTTTGGGGTCTTGTTTTAATATCTAACCAGTGTGCTTTGGGGCAAATTAATGGCCTGCCTCCAGACCAGCCATTGAAATTTCATCATTCGCCTCGGAAGGAGTGCCATAAAGGAATTGACTATCGTGTGAACAAAAACTACTTGAGGTAAATTGTTCTAAACTTATATGATAAACAGTGTTTAACTCTGCAATTTGAGGAGGGAAACATGTATAGCTCTTTAAGAAGGAAGATTCTGATAGTGTGAAGGTATAATGCATAAAGGGGTTCATTGCAAAAAGGTGAATTTTTAAAGGCACATGTTGCATACATTTCTTTGTCACCTTATTACAGCTTTTAATACTGAGTTGGGTATGCAGGGGTAGGAGGCATGGAGGGTAAAAGTTGCGGTCATATTTTCTTGTTTGGATTATTTGTTCTTTCTTAGCAGCTTGGTTTTTTCTGGAGATGTTGATAGTTCTTTAAAGATGATGACCAGAATATGTGAAACGGATGCTTGTTTGGTTTGGTTGCTCAGAATTTTGAAGGAGGCAAGAGAAGAATGTGGACTAGATGACACATCATCAGATGAGGAGGACAACATCAGTAAGCCTTATTTGTCATTATTAAGTCTATCCTGTCCCAGCACCCTCTTCCCATGAAGTACGACCCTCTTCGCCTCACTTCGATCACCTAAGAGCCTTTTCTTTTTGCCTGATCTGTCTTTTGTCTCTGTGTCGTCCTGAAGAAGGGCCACAACTGTTGATTGTCTGTGTTATGTAGCTTGACTCTGTTCCATTTTGCTAATTATAAATGCTCAGAACAAATGAAAAGAGTTGGTTAGCTGTTTAATTATTTTACTCTCTGGAAAAGTTAGGAAAGAGGTCACCCCCAAATAAGGGCTGGGTTTTCCCAGTACAGTGTATAAGGACAAAGCAGCACACGTGTGCACACATATTCTTTCTTGTCCATTTTGTCATAGTACATCATGCACGCACTTCAAGGATTGCTGATTTCTGTTTTCTTTGCTTATACCAGAAATAACACACATACATACACACACACACACATTTACATGTTGGGAATAATGTGCTAAATTTGTTGCCTTTAAAACAAAGATGATGTGCAAATACTGGATGATAGTTGCAGTACCTGCAGATCAAAATTTCTTGTCCATGTTCAATTTCATTATCAACACACACCCAAAATGACTTATAATGAGGAAACAAAAACTATTTCAAATTATTATGTATATATATGTAAGGAAGATGTTTGTGTACATTAAACTTTTCATGAGTTTGGTTTTTCTGCTATTCCCCCTCCCCTGACCAACTCGTCAAATTCAGTGATATCCTGAGTGTATGTGTAGCTTCCTACAGTTTCTGTATTATGTAGTCTCTGACTTTCTGTTTTCATCCTGTACAGGCCCTGTACAGAGAAGTAGACGACAGCTGTTTAAATCCCTGGGTCCGATTCCATCCCCTGAACCAACTACACCAAGTGTTGTGGCCACTTTTGCTAGCAAACCATCAACCCTGAATGGAGATCTATCAGGTAATGTCAGGTCCACTGCATGTACATGTACTGATGTTAATATTGAGCCATGCTAAAATCTTATAAAAATTCAATTAATCTGGTGTTGAAAGTTTAAAATAAAATGGGATTTATATCCCCCAGGCAAACAGAAGTGAAATTGATTTCCAATCAATGGAAAGTAAGGGAATTTAAAGCATCATTAATAGTTTAGAGAAGTAGTTCCTTTCCTTCAGTGGCCCTCTGTCATGACAAGTTCATTACAGGATAATCAGTCTTGTTACCTCATACCACCCCAACTCACACTCTCCGACAACCAAGGCAGTCTTGTTACCTCATACCACCCCGACTCACACTCTCCGACAACCAAGGCCGACCAAAAATTCTACAATCTTTTTATTTTCTACTTTGCTGCTTGACTGGCAGAGAGTCTAAAACATAACTGAGTGGCAACACGTCTAGCGACTTCTTACTATGACCTCTGCCCATTGTGTTTCTATCCGCCTCATAACTGTTGGAGCTGTATCAGTCGCTAGCTCCAACAAAAGGCATCAAGGTTTTGCCTTCTATCCTAGCTCGCAGCTGTGCCTAGTTCTAAGGCATTCTCTCTGAGTCTCTCTAAGTCTCTGTCTGTTCCTCTGAGTCTCAGAGGCTTCTCCCCGAAGGGACTCTGTGTGGGTGTGTCCCCTCTCTCTCTCTCTCTCTCCAAAGCCTGTGTGTTTAAGTCGCGGCCTGGTTAAATGCAGGCAATCATGCGCTAGGCATTCTGATTTACGGCACCAGGTGCTGGTCTGCCTGCTGAACCCTGACTTATCTCTAATAATTCTAAACTCATAGCCCCAAAAGCAAAAGTCAAACTGCTTTAGATCTATTATTAAGATGTTTGGAGTTAATCTTGGTGCAAGGGGACTGTGATACGAAGGTATTGTTTACTGATTGCCTATGACGTAATCTTAAAGAATAACAAAGTTCCTGAGCTGTGTATCCCCAGTAAACCTGAATATTGGCATATGACATGTGATATGACAGTCATCCTCAGACCTACTGACCAAACAACTTTGTGGTACAAACATCTGTCGAGTTTGTCGTCGAGTGTTGGGGTAGGGGTGGGTGTTAGAGATTGGAACAAACCATTTTTTCAATGTCAGTTCAAAATAAATTTAAATGTTTCTGTTGCCTTTTGAAACGTGAAATTGAAAGTGGTCTGTACCTGAGAGGCTAGACACTCAGCCTGTTTGCAGCATGGAACCTAGTAGTACCATTATTGAGCACCTCATTCTTTTAGTGCTTTCTTTAACTTTACACACAACCTTTTTCCAGAAGGTCATCGACAGTGACTACCATGCTGACTTTTGGGGGTTTTTTTTAGCTAGATTATGTTGTTTCATGTGTCTGTGGCGAGATCTAAAACAGAAGCGCTGTTGTGCCGTCATGAATGTCTGGCTGATGTTCTTGGCATTTCCCACTATTTTCACCCTTTGATAAATGTGTTCAAAATGGATGAAGGAAGACAGTTCGGTTGTTATTGTTGGTGGTGGTGGTGGTGATGGGTGAGAGTGGCAATGGACCTGGTTAGATGAAAAGGATAAAGACAACCAAAAGCATGAGTGATGTGAAAAAGTTGATCACCCCGATGTTGCTTATTTAGTTGTGTGTTGCTGCATTTGCAACCCTCAGTTTTTGTTGCCAGAAAGCATCAATCTAAAGTAAAACTGCATACTGAATTGCTTTTGAGTAATATACACTATGTTTGCAGCATGGAAAAAAGGGAGTATTTTTGTAAACCCCATATTGCAGGAAAATGCATAGAATATATGTTAACTTTGAAACTTCACCAGCTTCTGGGGGGAGGGGGGTGAAGTGTTGCCTATGTATCCCACAAGGGGCCTGTCAGCCCCCTAGACCCCATTTCCGTTCTTCAAATTTTTTCTTAGTAGCACCCCTGGACATGTGAAACAATAAAACCCAGAAGCTAGGAGAACCTAAGAGATGACTTAAGTGAGATGTCGGACATCAGAGTTAAGGAAGGTGGGTGATAATATCTGATGGGAGAATGACTATAAGCCAGCCAGAATGAGACACCTTAAGGTTTTGTGCATTTGACAGGAGCCAGCAGCAAGCGTCCGCGAGCCATCAGCCCTGTGGAGATCCAGGAGGAAGACTACAGAGCCATGCTGAAGAACCACAAGCGCAAGAAGCAACAATCACCGGTCAGTACCCCAGTAGTCGTGCTGGAAGTAGGGTCAGCGAGGCATCCTCAGCACCATCACTGAGGGCCTTCCAGCTCGTGCAGATTTGCCTGGCCAGTGTGGCTTGGTACTGTGGCTACCTTGTCTGGCTGATAGGTATTGTCTGGCCTGTGTAGGTCTTCTCAAAGATTAGCATCTGTAATGTAGGACAAGTATAGGTCTTCTCAAAGATTAGCATCTGTAATGTAGGACAAGTATAGGCCTGTCTTGATGGTTCTC
This sequence comes from Lanistes nyassanus, assembly GCA_004794575.1. NCBI lineage: Eukaryota > Metazoa > Mollusca > Gastropoda > Architaenioglossa > Ampullariidae > Lanistes > Lanistes nyassanus. The sequence goes on from SMGT01005974.1 coordinate 12,043, forward strand.
TCCTGCTTTCCTTTCCAGTCCTCCACTTTTCCCAGAGAATGTTAGGTTGTGGATGTTTTTTATTTTGTTGCTGTTTGTTATATTAGTTACTATTTCAGGCTCTTGCCTGTTTTTTTAAATGGTTCAAGAAGTGGAGGGCAATGGATCTATTGGGGCTTTGCAGTCAGAATATATATATAGATATAGGCTGGATCCTTGCATGGATAATTGTAAAAGTGTGATTTTCTTCTCTTAGGAGCTGCCAGAGCTGGAGACGCAACATGTCACATTGCAGGACATCCTTGTCCGATGTCAGGCAAACAAAAAAGTCAGCAAGTCCCCGACATGTAAGTATCTGACTTGTCTTCCAAAGTATACGCTGTTAATTAATAAGGAACAAATGAGGACAGAGCGCTATAAATCGTCAAATGATAACCCAACAAAGTACTGGCAGCGCTAGACACAACCGTATGCTGACGTATGCAATCAAGGGAGCCTACCGTACTCAAACATGTCGCAAAGAGAGAGTCAAAAGTAAGAAACGTGGCAGATACACTGTTATCTGACTGGCTTCCAGAGTCTACACTGTTGTTATCTGACTGGCTTCTAGATTTTACACTGTTGTTATCTGAGTGGGGAGAGATGGCCAATGGTTCTTCCCCCAATCTGGTTGGCTGTTGTTACATCATACCACCCCGACTCACACTCTCCGACAACCGAGGCCGACGAAAAAGTTCTACAATCTTTTTATTTTTGCTGTTTGACTGGCCGAGAGTCTAAAACATAACTGAGTGGCAACACATCTAGCGACTTCTTACTATAACCTCTGCCCATTGTGTTTCTATCGCCTCATAACTGTTGGAGCTGTATCAGTCGCTAGCTCTAGCAAAAGGCATCAAAGGTTTTGCCTTCTGTCCTAGCTCGCAGCTTTGCCTAGTTCTAAGGCATTCTCTCTGAGCCTCCCTAAGTCTCTGTGTCCAAGCCGCTGGCACGGCCTGGTTAAATGCAGGCAATCGTGCGCTAGGCATTCTGATTTACGGCACCAGGTGCTGGTCTGCCTGCTGCCTGCTGAACCCTGACTGGACAGACCTACGATGCCCTCTGAGGTTACTCAAGCTGAGCGCTTTTGTCATTAGCCTCGAGTTCCCTGAGTTCTCCGCTCATGCAACTAGCCCGACAGCTGTTAATTGCAGGCGGCTGATTGCGCCCCCAGTTACTAAAGGAGCTCATCGTAAAACTAATGTCCAGTGCAGTGTCAGGCTGGCGTATCACCTTTCGGACGTATCACCCAGCACCTGGCTGGTCTTGGAAGGCTAGCCCTACTATGGGAGCTGCTGCCTCTAGTCACATGAGGGTAGGAGTGTAGGGACAATAGCAATATCATTACACTGTGCCTTGGGTATCGCGCCGATGGGACCAGACTTGCACTTGCAAGCTCCTGCCCACGGCAAGGTGCTTACCAGCTCACAGGTCCGACCACATGTTGCCGTGCAGTCTGGGTCACCATCCCTCTCAGCTCGAGGGCTTCCACGGCCCGGTGATCCCACTTCTGCTGCTCTTGGAGTGGATGTGGGGGAGGGTGCAGCTGTCAGTCACTCACTGTGGGGACTGTTGGGTGTGATGGAGGAGATGTTGGAGTGCGTTTCTACCCTTTATGGAGAAGCGAGGAGTCCACATTACTGCCAGCTTTGAGACGTCTGAGAGGGTGAATGAGAAGCCAGCTACACTTCTCCGCTTCACCCTGGAGCTGGCAGCTCTCCTGCAGGAGACCACACCGCAGTGCGGGGTTGAAGGACAGCCAGAAGTTGCATGGTGTTCCTTCCAGATCCCACCTAAGCCCTGCCCCAGCACCTTGTAGCTGGCCCCTGTGTCCGTCCCTCCCGCACCTCTTCCAGTCTCACAGGAAAACTGGCGTTGCTTCTGGCTTCCAGTCAGGTTCCTTTCTCCCTGAGCTTCCAGTGGTTACAGGTCGACCACCTGGAGATGGCACTTCAAGATGTGATGGACATGTCAGGCATGATGGACTCTGCTTTAATGGAGTTGGAGCAGTCCATCTACATCGAGGGCTGCACGGCTTTCCACCCTGATGCAGATTGGGAGCACCAGTTTGAGTCCCCAGAGTCTTGAAAGCCTTCCGGCGGCTTCCAAGAAGCCCAATCCTGGCCCCAAGTCCCAGCACAGAGGTTTCAGCACTCAACCCCCACCGTGTCAGGGCTGTGGTGGTCGTGGTTGCAAGCACCCCCTATGAGGGGGCCCTGCTCTGGAATCCCCTGCTCCAATCCCCCCACAGCCCAGTGCCCTGGTGCACACCGGGGAGGCATGGCAGCATTGTCAGCGCAGAGACTGATTCGAGTAGGGTTCAGTCTGCTGTGTGAGTCCGCTCTCCCTGTTCTAGCTTGTTGCCCTCCTCCGTTCTGTCTTCTGGCAGCCAGACATGAATGGGTGAGGTGAGGCTGTGGGCTGCCAGAAGTTTTGCAGGCTGCCTACTGGCGTTCAAAGGACCCGCTTGTCAATTTTTACCTCCAGGAACTCTCTTGTCACCGAGAGGGTGGCCTCTATGGTGTTGCTGCAGCCGTTGTCACCCTGGTAAGTTTTTTCTGGTCTCACCCACCTCCTTTTTGTGCTACTCAGCACTTTGGGTCATGGTACAGTATTGTGACAAGAAAATACAAATTTCTTGCTCTAAATTTGTGTTTCTTTAACAATACTTACAATGACCCATCACAAATCCACCCTCCTCCCCGCTGGCTTGAGAAAGTCAGGGTGACCTAGTCAGTGAGCTGTGTGCATGCGTGACGCATATTGTACGCATGCATGGCGGGGCTTTACTAGGGTTACGCTGTTATCTTTTTTTTTTTGGAAGTTGCTGTTAGGGATCGCTAATTGAGAATTGAGGACTTTGGGTCATGGTAAGTATTGCTAAAGAAACACAAATTTGGAACAAGAAATTTGTATGTTTCAGCTGCCAGTAATGGCGAGCCAAGCCATGATGTTACGACAGTAAGCACTCCACAGTCCAAGAAGAAGCAACGAGTGAGAGAGAAGGGTGAACATAAGATGAAAAAGAAATTGAAAACAGAGAAATGTGGGGAGTCTACAGACATTGCAGATGTTGGCCTTTCCTTGCCATCCAACAGCAGCGCCCTGGACGTCCACACACCCCTCCTGACCCATCGGGATGAAGATGGCGTGCCTGACTTCCCTTTGCCTGAGTAAGTCAGATCGCTTGTCCTTTAAACAAAACAACAAAACAAATGACGTTTATGTGTGCCCGTGATGTGCCACCCTGTGGAAAGATGGTACTTTCTGTGTGTTTCAGTGTCATTGGAATGTTATTGGAATATTATTAGAATGTTACTGGAATGTCACTAGAGTGTGTTGTCATGCTTCCCTTTGGCCATGGTGCCAGCAAGGGTCATGCATTCTTGGACCTGAGTGAGGCTGTCAGATGAAAATGAAATCATGTGTATTCTGTGTCCTTGTCTGCATTTCTGACCACTGGTCCAGTGACCGGGGTCCCTTCCCCACGGGTCTTGCTGGCGCCCTTTTTCTCAGTTCTGGCTCTGTCCGACCAAGATTGGTTGAGCTGTCCAGTAAGGGCTCTGTGTGACCAAGATCGTTTGAGCTGTCCAGAAAGGGCTCTGTCCGACCAGGATTGTTGAGCTGTCCAGTAAGGGCTCTGTCCAACCAGGATTGGTTGAGCTGTCCAGTAAGGGCCCTGTCCGACCAGGATTGGTTGAACTGTCCAGTAAGGGCTCTGTGTGACCAAGATCGGTTGAGCTGTCCAGTAAGGGCTCTGTCCGACCAGGATTGGTTGAGCTGTCCAGTAAGGACTTTGTGCGTGCACCAGCACTGCAGTCCTCGTACTGGGGCTTCACTTTAAGAAACCTGTTCCTCCGTCTTCTGTCTGGCTGAACACAAGACT
>SMGT01005974.1:16053-39488 GCA_004794575.1 Lanistes nyassanus
TCGGTTGAGCTGTCCAGTAAGGGTTCTGTCCGACCAGGATTGGTTGAGCTGTCCAGTAAGGACTTTGTGCGTGCACCAGCACTGCAGTCCTCCTACTGGGGCTTCACTTTAAGAAACCTGTTCCTCCGTCTTCTGTCTGGCTGAACACAAGACTTTTTGAAAACGGCAGCATCTCATGCTAGGTTACTATTGTTACTATTGTTATCTGGCAGCTGACACCAAAAAGTGGGGGGGGGGGAAGGGCCACACCCTGGGTGGCATCAATGTCAGTGGCATTATGTGACATTTTATCTACAGCCTTCTTCAATTTTATTGACGGGCTCTCTCGGACTGCCAGGAGGATGGTTGTTTGGGGGGGGGGGGGGGGAAACTGCGTTAGTTGGTCAGCAACTGGGACGTTTTCCATCCTCCTCACCCTGGTGAATTTTTGGTGTAGTTTCACCCACCACCTCTTTGTGCTACTTTGGTTATGGTATACTTTGGTATTGTGACAAGAAAATCTTAGTTAAATTAGTTTGTGTTTCTTTGGTAATACTTATCATGACCCATCTAATGCCCACCCTCCTCTCTACTGGTAATGTGACTTTCACAAAGTCAGCTAGTGTTGTCAGTGGGCAGTGCGCATGAGGTCACGCATGGGTGGTGCGCTTGCGCAAAGGGGCCTTGCCAGGGTCAAATTTTTGTTTGTAAAGTGTAGTTAGGGATTAGTAACTGGAGAATTTAGCACTTTGGGTCATGGTAAGTATTACTAAAGAAACACAAATTTAGTTAAGAAATTTGTATTTTTCTTTCTTTTTTTTAAATTCAACTTTTTTAACTCTTTGACGACGCAGGGCTAAGGCCTATGCAGCAACACCAGACCACGCACAGATTTACACGTTTTAAAAACAATTACTACTTAAAAACTACCACACTTACAGTAATATATTTTACATATTTAGAAAGATCTATTCTTCCACATCACAATGGAAGCAATACTTTTAGTTTAAAATATTAAATAGTACTTACAGTTTGGTGCCAAATAAAGCCACTTTTTGCACATTAAAAATTGGAACAAAAGGTTTCACTGCTTGTACACTTTCCACAGGTAAATAAATCCAGTAATCAAGAGTATTCCACTTTGAATTTGTTGGTGAATGGTTCCACTGTGAAATAAAACACAACTGCACCCTTGAAGCTCACAAACTGTTCACAAATTGAGGTGCTTTTAGTGTCCTCTTCCCAAGTGTAGCCATTTTGAACAACAGAAGTAGACCTGGCCAGCCTCTACACTTAATCTCGTTTGGCAAGCCAAAACTGTTTCCGAAACTCATTTAGACAGTGCAAGGGAAACAAGCGATGATAGAGCTTTACAATGATATAAAGTTTACTTCCCTTATACCGTTAAATAAGTCGCTGCAAATTTTTGAATCCGTCGAAAGTGTGCAAGCAGCGCAGACTCAAGCGTATGATAGGCTGTAGATAGTATACTATCTACGTGGTGTTTGGCAAGCCGAAACTGTTTCCAAAACTCATTTAGACAGTGCAGGAGAAATAAGCGATGATAGAGCTTTACAATGATATAAAGTTTACCTCCCTTACACTATTAAATGCATTGCTGCAAATTTTTAAATCTGTAGAAAGTTTGCAAGCAACGCGGACTCAAGGTTATGAGATAGTAGATAGTAGGCTGTAGATAGTATACTATCTACGCGGCGTTTGGCAAACCGGAACTCATTTAGACAGTGGAGGGGAAACAAGCGATGATAGAGCTTTACAATGATATAAAGTTTACCTGCCTTACACCGTTAAATGCGTCGCTGCAATTTTTTTAATCTGTAGAAAGTATGCAAGCGGCGCCGGCTCAAGGGTATGATAGGCCGTAGAAAGTACACTATCTACGCGTCGCCAAAGAGTTAAACACCAACACTTGCTTGAGTTGCCATGGAAACGCATATCCCTTGAGCCTTTCCCTGACAAGAAGTTAGTAACATGTTGCCACATTGCCGTTCATTCCTGTAGTGCCCTATGCTCAATCACAACAGTCAACAAAAAGCGTGCCTGACAAATCACTGAAGTATATGATCTCGATAGTCACTTCTTGTTCTGACTTGCCAAGATCTATTTCACTATCCAGCGCGAAATCTACACGCTGATCTAAGAAAAGAGCGGGAAATAAGTGCGTTGGGGTCAAGTTTTCCTAGATATTTGTGTATAGAAAGCAGAGAAGGTACTGCTTAAAAGAAAGCCCTTTAATAAAAGATCGTGTGTTGTATGCAAAATGCATGGGAATTTACTATAACTTCTGATTAAATGAACAAGTCTGTGTTTATCAGGGCTTTTCTACTAAACTTGCTACATTATGGCAACAACGGGAGACAGTGAAAGGAGATGTCGCCATTTTGTAGTTAAAAGTTTCCATTTGCTTGTCATGGGAACCCTAGAGGGGGGTCGTTTCCGTGACAGTCACCCATTATTGACTAGGACATGTCTTGGTTGTCTTGATGAAACCTTTACTAAAGTGTATATAGAGGAGCCTTACATCGATGTCAGAAATATCTCTGTAGTCTCCCAGTATTGACTAGGACATGTCTTGGTTGTAGTGATGAAACCTCCTTTACTAAAGTCTATATAGAGGAGCTTTACATCGATGTCAGAAATATCTCTGTAGTCTCCCAGTATTGACTAGGACATGTCTTGGTTGTAGTGATGAAACCTCCTTTACTAAAGTGTATATAGAGGAGCCTTACATCGATGTCAGAAATATCTCTGTAGTCCCCCAGTATTGACTAGGACATGTCTTGGTTGTAGTGATGAAACCTTTACTAAAGTGTATATAAAGGAGCTTTACATCGATGGATATCTCCTTTGCCTTTGTTCTGGAAGTGTCTGTCAAATGTGTCAGTGGGACAGACAAAAAGAGACACCATGTAGGGATTTATCGGCTGGGATAGTGATTATTCTTTTTATCACAACGGTACGTCTCTGATGGGCCTTTTAACAAAGTGGCCTACAGTGTGGATGACATAACATTTAACTCAAGTATATACAATCCTTCACAGAGTCCATACTGGAATTTGTTGTAGATACTGCTGGTGTGGTGGAGCCTTTGTGTGAATTAGAGCTAGAGTTACCTCAGGATGGTGAGTTTTAGACTAATTGTAGCCTGTATCTACATGACACCATTCCAAGACACAGTATATAGAATTCTGTGTGTATAGGCTTTGTCCACAGTACTTTGTCATAGGATGCTGTTTGTGTAGTCTTTGTCATAGGATGCTGGTTGTATAGGTTTTGTCACAGAATGCTGTGTGTATAGGTTTTGTCCAGAGTATATCATCCTAGGATGCTGTTTGAATAGGTTTTGTGTATAGTACTTTGTCATAGGATGCTATGTTTGTAGGCTTTATCAACAATACGTTGTCATAGGATGCTGTGTGTATAGGGTTTGTCAATAGTACTTTGTCATAGGGTGTATAGTGTACATGTGTATAGGGTTTGTCTCCACTATTTTGCCTAATGATGCATGTGTTTGTCCACAGCACTTTGCCATCTCGTTTGACAATGGGGCAAGCTGACAGTTTCTTTAGTCTCCTTCGAGACATTATCTGTGATTTCACTGACAGCAAAGCCACTACAGCTAAGGTAAGATAGACACAAGCCTAACCTTTGTTCATACCAGTGAGAGCTGTGCCGTACATAACTCAGATAACACCCACTCTTTCATACAGGCCAAAGCTGTGAGAATCAGATGAAAGTACCCAAGGTAAGTTGTATATACATGCCAAAGCTACATGTATACAGCCAAGGTAAGTTGTATATACATGAAAACCTCCAATATACGACTTTGAAAAAACAGCCAAAATCAGGTCTTATAATGGAGGGGTCTTATAAGGGAGGACTAGTTGCACTGAACTGTTAGTACATGTAGGTACATGTACGTATGATGGATGGGATGAGAAATAAACACATCTGCATGTAATTTAGCATAGCAGCCAACTGCATCATGTGTTTTGACATTTTTATTTTATTTACCACTGAAGTACATGTTTAAATAGTTTTTCTTGTCACAATACTGTACCATGACCCAAAGTGCTATATTCTCAATTAGCGATCCCTAAACGCACCTCCAAACAAAAATAACCCACCAGGGTAACCCTGGTAAGACCCCTCCCTGCATGTGCTTACCACACACCACCTGTGCGCACAGCTCACTGACTAGGTCAAGCTGACTTTCTCAAGCTTTGTGCTGCCGGCAGGAAGTGTGTGAGCGAGCTCTGCCCTCTTCACCTTCCCGCCTGCTACAGCGTGGCTTTACCTTGGCGGCCCCTTGCCTCTGATCTCTGCGCTGCGTCGACGGTTGAGGGAAGTGAGATTTTTGTTTTTTCCTTGTCGATCCTGACTTTATGTATGCTTTTTGTTGACTGTTGTGACTTAGCATAGGGCACTTTGTCTTAGCCGGCCATTTTGTTTGTGTGTTATTTGTTTTCTCATACTCATGCTTGGTTTGCCTTTTTGTTTTGTTTTTACTGGGCCATGACTTCCTTTTTTTTGTCACCAGTGCCCACCAGGATCGTTCTGACAAATGTAGGTCTATTGGTCAGCAGCAGCCACTGTCACTTCCATGGTTGTTTCGCTGTCTCCACCGTTTCCGCCTCTACAGGAGACTTGACATCCGTGTCCACCTACCTTTCGTCATCACGTTCCATGATGTCCACCTGCCGTGGTGATGGTGGTGGTGGTTCGGAGAGTGCGAAGAGTAGCACATGTAGTACATTTCTTGCAAAGCCCACTGTGGGTTCCACCGGTTACAGCTGGACGTCCCTGTGGTCTCACACCTCTAGGGATGGGTTTGCTCCCGCATCCCCCTCCCCCCCACTTCTCACTCGCCGGTGAGCTTGCCACTGTGCAGTCGAAGTCATCATCCCTCACAGCTCGAGTGCATCCATCAGTCGTCAATTCTACCTCTGCTGCTCTCAGAGCCATGATCCCACTTGGACTGACTGATATCAGGCACTCCCATTGTGTACCCGCCCCCTGTGGCTGAAGTCTTCACAAATTCTTCCCTCGTGGGCTGGGGTGCCCACTTCCTTCACCACACTGCCTCTGGCACTTGGTTGGAATTGGAGGTGACCTCGCACATCAACCTCCTCTGGATGTGCTTCCCCAAGCGCACATCCAGAAATGCTCGGACAACACCGCTGTAGTGGCATACATCAACCACCAGGGTGTTACCCACTCAGTGGTGTTGTTGACTCAGGCTGAAGATCTGTGGCTCTGGGCTCAGAGTCATGGATTCTTCCTGTCTGTAAGACAGGTACGGTGAGTGTTTTTGCAGACCTTCTGAGTCAGCCACACTGTTCTACAGATGGAATGGACGCTAGCCCACTCAGTTCTGGAACCATTGTGGCTGGCCTGGTTTCAGTTGATGGTGGACCTGTTCGCCACAAGGTTCAGCAAGTAGCTACCGGTCTACATCTCCCCAGTTCCGGACCCGGAAGCCTGGGCGGTGGATGCGTTCTCACTGATGTGGGCGGGGTTGCAAGCGTACGCATGTCCCCCTTTCCCCCTCCTTCTCTACTTACTGCGGAAGGTGGAGTTTGATCATCCCCGTCTTATTCTTGTCGCACCTCATTGGCTGGTGCATGCTTGGTTTCCGGATCTTCTGCGACTGAGCAGAGGAGATCCCATTCTGCTGCTGGTCCCCATCAGAGCCCTCCTTCAGCCACGGTCCAGCATTCCCCACGCCAACCCCCAGTTTCTCCATCTGCACGAGAGTCTGTTTCGGCTGTGTGGGTGCTCAGGGCAGTGGACCTCACAACTCGCCGGCAGCTGGGAGTCCCCTTGCATGCCAGTACGTCCCTCATCACAGAAGTGGTCTGTGGTATCACACTGTCAAAGACTCGTGTTCCCGTTGGGTTCCAGAATGGGACCTTTTTCTTGTCATGGCAGCCCTCCGTTCTCCTCCTTACAAACCTCTTTGTCGGGCTTTCTTGCCTGGCTTGACTCAAGACATGCTTACCTCTGGCTGTCAAGCCAGTGAGGTTCACGCCGTTTCGGGGTTGGAGTCAGATGTCTGCCGGCAGCGCGATGGCTCATGGTCTCTGTCGTTCTTGGCAGAGTTTTTGGCCAAGAACCAGAGACCCGGTGACCCGTCCCCTTGAGTCACCATCCTGCTGCTGTCCACGATCCTGGACCCATCCAAACCTGACATAAGACCCGGGTCTTGCATGAGTACAGGTGACGTACACGACCATTACGTGTGGCTTCTCAAAGACGCCTATTCCTCTCCCTGCAGGCTGTTCAAATGTGGGAGATCTCTAAAGCTAGCATCTCACGCTGGGTCACAACTGTCGTTCGGCGCGCATATGCTTATTCATCGAAAAGGGGAGAACCAGAACCTTCCCTACCCTTGGCCGCCACACGCACACATGAGGTTAGGGTTTGGGCCACCTCGCTGGCCTCGCAGGCTCACGCTCTGCGAGACATCCTGGTGGCAGCATACTGGCGATCGGAGGATCCTTTTATAAACCACTACCTGAGGGATCTCTCCTGCTGCTGGGAGGATGGGCTATTTGGGATGGTGGCTACTGTTGTCACCCAGCACCTCTGGTCAGCTCCGTCCTCCTAACCCTGGTAAGTTTTCATTTTTGGAGTGTTCACCCACCTTTTTTGTGCTATCAGCACTTTGGATCATGGTACAGTATTGTGACAAGAAAATGCAAATTTCTTTTTCTAAATTTGTGTTTCTTTAACAATACTTACAATGACCCATCACAAATCCACCCTCCTCCCTGCTGTTGGGTTTTTCTGGCTTGAGAAAGTCAACTTGACCTAGTCAGTGGCATGTGGTGTGCGCATGCACGGAGGGGTCTTACCAGGGTTACTTTGGTGGGTTATTTTTGTTTGGAGGTGCGTTTAGGGATCGCTGATTGAGAATATAGCACTTTGGGTCATGGTAAGTATTGTTAAAGAAACACAAATTTAGAAAAAGAAATTTGCATTTTTCACATCTCAATTACTGAACATGTGGTTTTATCACACATCAGAATTACTTTTATCTCATATCTAATTTAATCCTGAGACTTTCAGGAATGAATTACAACAAAATCTCATAAAAACTATTTGTCATACTGTGAAATGTTGATAAGACACAAGTTGTATATTGTACAAAACTATCACTTCCTTCAGTCTGCTAGGCATAAAGTAGTAAATGGATGTTGGATGCAATATTTGCCGACTTCCCTTTGTTGCTTCTCTGTTAGGAGCACTTTCAATGTCTTTTCTAGATTTAAAACAGTTCTTTTGAGCTTCTCAGGGGATTTGCGGTTCACAGTTTGCTTTTCTCACGGAACATCTTTGCAAAAAAAAGTCTGCAAACCTTTTCCCGCTCGACCAGGGAAAGTTGTATACTAAAACTGGCCACTTTCATCGGTCGGTTGTCAGGTTAACTCAATAACATCAAAACAAGTTCTCAAATTCGTTTGGTATTTGCTACGGAACACGGCGTGGCGCAATCAAGGATTTGTTTACTTTGTTTTTTTACAGATTTTTAAGGAAGGTAAATGGCGTTTTCTGATAGTATAATCTATAGAGTTTCCTCCCTAAGACCACAGAGTAGACCAGTTTTTCAAATCTGTGCAGGCGGAACTCACTACCTAGTTAGGTAAATGGCTGGCCGCCATGGTCAAACCCAGCGCTTTTCCACGTGACAAGCAGGCGGCTCCTAGAGCTTACTCAGGATTACATCTATTTCTGTGCGTGGCTTTCATCCCAGATAAACTCCTGGCATCTATGGATAATTTCCACCAGATGTTATGGATTACAAGTACTGCAAACGGCTGTAATAGCCAAATGTTTGGTGTTAACGGAAGATTTTCAAGATGCTGTTTACATTCAACTCGTTCCGTAAATCAACACAGTCTTCCACACAAAGTCAGCAGCAGGCGGATCTCAGGCAGGAAAGACATTTTTTTCCCTTAAATCATTCTTTAAAACTGCATTGGAATTATGTTTCTATCGGCAATAGTTTTTTTTTTTACAGATCGTCCTAAATCGTCAAAAGCACTCAGATTCAATCAACCGTCATGCACTGTAGCTCTATGATGCTATTGAGTTATTAACTCTTTGGATCCGAAGGGTTAAACCCAAAGTAGTAACCCCAGGGGGCGACAGGTTTACACTATTTTTAAAAAATACTACTTGAAAACCAGCACACGCATCATAATATATTTTACATATTTAGAAAGATCTATTCTTCCACATCACACTGGAAACACTACTTTTAGTTAAAAATATTAAATTGTACTTACTATTTGGTGCCAAATATAGTCATTTTTTGCACACACAAAAAATTGGCACAAAAGAAGGTTTCACTGCTTGTACACTTCCCACAAGTAAATAAATCCAGTAATCAGGAGTACTCCACTTTGAATCTGTTGGTGAATGGTTCCATTGTGAAATAAAACACAATTGCACCCTTGAAGTTCACAAACTGTTCGCATATTGAGGTGTTTTTAGTGTCCAAAATTGCAGAGAACTTGTAAAGAAATGACCAGGTGGTTATGGCGAGCCAGTGAATGGAATTATTTGTGGAACTTGTTCCAAATTCCTTGTCCAGCCTTCAACAACTTTTGTGTTGCTGTCAAACTCTGGATCATCTGCAGCAGCATCATGATCTATATCTTCGGCATCTTCAGTATGACCGCCGGTTATTTGTTTAGACACCCCCCTCCCTCCGCTTCGGTATCTTGTCTCTGGCTTCCACTCTCCTCTTCCAAATCAGTGTCTCGAGACTCTTGACTCTGACTGTCTTCCAAATCACTGTCTCGAGACTCTTGACTCTGACCGTCTTCCAAATCTGTGTCTGACACTTTTGTGACTGTCGTTACTGGTATCGCTTTCATTTAGCCCTTCCAAAATGCTAAGGGCTGCGGAGAGACCCAAGGTCCTCTTCCCGCGTAGCCATTTTGAACAACGGAAGCAGACCTGGCCAGCCCCCATTACACTTAAATCTCGTTTGGCAAGCCCAAACTTTTTCCGAAACTCATTTAGATAGTGCAGGGGAAACAGGCGATGATAGAGCTTTACAATGATATCAAGTTTACCTCCCTTACACCGTTAAATGCATCGCTGCAAATGTTTAAATCCGTTGATAGTATACAAGCAAAGCGGGCTGAAGGGTATAATAGGGCGTTGATAGTATACTATCAACGCCGGATCCAAAGAGTTAAGGAGGGAGTTGTAAGTGGGAGTTCATTTATATAGTAAATGGTCTCCGTCTCAAAGTTTTGGGTTGTATTCCGGAGGAGGTCGTATATGGGAAGGTCTTACATGGGAGGTTTTACTGTACATGCCAATGCTGTGTGTATACCAGTAAATGCAGAAAAGGCAAGTTGTATATACATGCCAATGCTGCAAGGTCATGCCAATGCTGTGTGTATACCAGTAAATGCAGCCAAGGCAAGTTGTATATACATGCCAATGCTGTGTGTATACCACTAAATGCAGCCAAGGCAAGTTGTATATACATGCCAGTGCTGTGTGTATATCAGTCAGGCCAAGCAGGCCCAGCTCCTCAAAAAAGAGGCGGAGCATTTCCCAGGATCTCTCTGTCTCTGCCATGTCAGCAAGGAAAGAAAGGTTTCGATGGTTTAAAATAAAGTCGGATTAATGGGTGCACCAGCAAGGTGCATGTTCATTTTTAAAAATAAAATGAATTCTTGAAACTTTATACCTTCTGTATAATGTTCTTAATTGGTGTTTGCCCGTAGCTAGAGGGAAAAAATCACAAGTTTTTATGTTGTTGTTGTTGATGCGTGAGTCATGATAAGACTGGTTAGAGGAAAAGGATAAAGACAACAAAGCGTGAGTTGTGTGTAAAACTTGATCACTCTGACATCGTGTACTTATTGCTGTGTTTGCAACTCCTGGTTTAGTTTTTGTTGCCTAAAATCGTCATTCTAAAACTGCATACTGTATTGCTTTTGAGTAATACACACTATGTTTGCAGCATGGTATAAGAGGAGTGTTTTTTTACCCCATGTTGCAGGAAAATGCATAACATACATGTTAACCTTGAAACTTCTCCAGCTTCCAGGGGGCTTTGCTCCCTAGATCCCCCCATGGACTTTGTTTTTCAGTTTTTTTTCCTCAGTAGCTCCCTTTATTTTAAAATGTACCCCCACACTGACATGCCCACACGCAAACACACTCCCAACCCCTCCCCCCCTCCCCAACACACACGGGAAGAGAAATGCAGCCCTGACTCATTCTTTGCAGCTGGAGGAGCGTGTACGAGAGTGGCAGGACTCGCCAGCCAGCACCCTCAACTCTTGGCTCCACCAGCAGGACAACTGGGTGGACTGTGTTGTGTCTGCTCTCAAGTTCTTGTCTGGGGATGTTTTAGGTAATGTTTTTAGTGTTTTTGCAATGAGATTTCTAGCTAATCTGTTAAGTTCTCAAGTGACATAAGTAAAATTTGCAATTTAAGAGTAACACTTGAAATTTGTTATTGATGAAGACAATGGTCTTCTTGTCTTCCTTACATAACCACCTGATTAGAAAAGGTTTTTAAGCATCTGCTATAACATGGATACACTTCATTAGCATGTGCTCTGAGCTTTGTCATTGGCTTTAACATTGACAGCTAATATATCCATGTATCAATGTGTAAATGTTTGGTGGCATATGTTTTGTGAATACATATTATCGTGCAATAAACTAGGCCTTAGCATGGAGAACTTCGTGCCTTTCCTGGACTACAAAGAACGTGCTCAGCAGTGGAAGTGGATTGGAGCAGGGCGCGACAGCAATCAGCATCTGGCCCCACTGTTTTACCACTGGATGAAGTACAAAGATGCTGTTTCTTTGGATGGACTTGGTGCAGGCCAGGGCTCTCCGCCACCAGTCAAAATGTAGGTACTTTGTGTGTCTCTTAAGTAAGAAACCAACCCACCAGTCAAAATGTAGATACTTTGTTTCTCTTATGTAAGAAACCAACCCACCAGTCAAAATGTAGGTACTTTGTGTGTCTCTTAAGTAAGAAACCAACCCACCAGTCAAAATGTAGATACTTTGTTTCTCTTATATAAGAAACCAACCCACCAGTCAAAATGTAGATACTTTGTGTGTCTCTTAAGTAAGAAACCAACCCACCAGTCAAAATGTAGATACTTTGTTTCTCTTATGTAAGAAACCAACCCACCAGTCAAAATGTAGGTACTCTGTGCGTCTCTTAAGTAAGAAACCAACCCACCAGTCAAAATGTAGATACCTTGTTTCTCTTATGTAAGAAACCAGCCCACCAGTCAAAATGTAGGTACTCTGTGCGTCTCTTAAGTAAGAAACCAACCCACCAGTCAAAATGTAGATACTTTGTGCATCTCTTATGTAAGAAACCAACCCACCAGTCAAAATGTAGATACTTTGTTTCTCTTATGTAAGAAACCAACCCACCAGTCAAAATGTAGATACTTTGTGTCTCTTATGTAAGAAACCAACCCACCAGTCAAAATGTAGATACTTTGTGCGTCTCTTAAGTAAGAAACCAACCCACCAGTCAAAATGTAGATACTTTGTGTCTCTTATGTAAGAAACCAACCCACCAGTCAAAATGTAACGAAACGAAAAACTTTATTGTCTCTGGCCACATGGCCTTTACAATGGGAGATGAGCATGAGACACCGTATTAACCAGTAATTCCATACTTAGAGGCAAATGATATTTGGACTGTAGCATACATTTACATCCACAAAACGTTCTAATGTGGACAGTTATCTGCATTTCAATTGCATTCACTTCATTTCGGCACTTAAAACTGTGGTGAAGGTATCTGGCTAAATTGATGGAGCTACGAGGATCTTGGAACAGACGAGACAAGGTAGAACATGATGGATGTAAGGTATATTTGCACGGAAGATATCTCGATCTCAAATCGTTTAAATGGTCGCACGTAAAAAGGAAATGGAATTCTTCGTCCACTTCTGTCTTGCATAAAGGGCAGTGTAACTCTTGTGTTGGAACTATTTTGTACCTGTTTGTATGGGTTTTAAGAGCTGAAATGCCCATTCAAAATCTCGGCAGAATATCTCTTAGCACCTTGTTTTTAATGCACTTTAGATAGGGTTCCAAAAGTAAAGAGGACTTAAAAACTGCATACACATTGAACCTTGGACTGTTAGAAATGTGCGATAGCCATTCTTGTTTATGGCAATCGATAAGTCGTTTAAATTCACCCAAAAAACCATTCGCATTATATGCACCTTGGTTTTCCCACACAAATCCAAATCCATATGTATAAGTGTTCTGTGAACCTCCGAAGCCCAGCACACTTTGCCTCTGTTGTGAAGCTCTAACAACATGTTGTATATGTGCATTTTGCAAGGGAGGGTGTGTGTGTGTGTTTTGCAACGTTATATTTAACTCGGGCAACAGAGGTGTGGGTGCAAGTTCATCTTACATACACAGCCTACCTACACAATTACAGCTTACATACAGTTGCAACCTACTTATATAATTACAAACAGTTTACCTACACAGTTACAAACAGCCTATCTACACAATTATGGTTTACGTACAGTTGCAGCCTACCTACACAATTACAAACAGCTTGCCTACACAGTTACAAACAGCCTGTCTACACAATTACAGGTTAACTACACAGTTACAAACAGCTTATCTGTTCAGCCAGTGAGTAGCGTTCACGTGCCCTGACATGCATAGCTTGCGTTGTTGCATAGCTCTCTACATTGTGTCAATTTGTGGAGTTTTCTGTGATTTTTTTGTTGTCACCTGTGCTTGGTAGATTCCTGATGATGTGGCTGTTATTGTGGTATACTTTCTATGGACTGTTTTCTCAATATGCTGAACTTATTGGCCTCTTTGTGTTCTGGTATACTGCAACGGTGCATCCTGTGTTCAGCCAACCATGGCCGACTGCCCTCAGCAGTCAGGCAAATACCGCGGTTACTATTCTTAACTCCAGACATTTGAGTGTATGTGCACCCAGATTGGTGCTTGAGAAGACAGCTACTGGTGTTTACAAAGTTCCACTTCGAACGAGGGAACAGCTGAATGTGTGCCCACCTAATTCAGTGGCAGTTCTCTTACCAGGTTTCCTTTATACATCATCTTATCTCCAGGGTAGGGCCAACTGCATTTCGTGCGTTCCACCTTCCTTGTTGCATACTTGAAGTAGCTTGACATCGAAGTAGCTTGACATCACGTCCAGGCTCTACCATAAACTTGCGGATCATTGACCCTCGCAAACTGTTATTAACGCCTTCATAACAAAGTTGACAACATGTTGCTGACGGAGACATGGCTACGCTCAGTGGGCGACGACCCTAAGATGAGTGACCTAGTGCCTCCTGGATACTTTGTGCAGTCCTTCACCCGACACTCATTGGGCATGGCCGTGGCTGGCCATGGTGGCCGGATCATCTTTATTGTGAACGACTCTCTGAGGAAGAACGCAACCTTCACTCTATCACCATGTCAGCGGCGCTCTTTTGAGGCGGCCGTACTCGCCGTGACTGTGAATGACAACAGGATTAACATCGCCTGCATCTACAGACCACCTTGTAATAAGAAGAATAAACTGACTCATGCAATGTTTTTGAGGATCTAACAGACTTTCTCGAACACTATGGTACGATAAAGGGAAAAACTCTGTTAATGGGCAATTTCAATGTTCATTTTGATGACCCTGGACTTGGTGTTATTCATGCCGATTGATACAGTTCTCTGCTCAACATCCCTTAATAATGACCTTCGGTCTGACCATAGTGCAGTCCTGTGCAATTTGAATGTACCAAAACCTGTACTGGAACCAGTCACCATTCTCTTTAATAGCATCAACAGGATTGATAAACGGGGATTTCAAGGTGAATTGTCCATGGCCTATGTCTGTTTGGTTACTGAATACAATGCCCCTCGGAGGTCCATTTTAGACAAACTTGCCCCCTTACACCAGTGCATACCCCATCACCAGAAATTTAATCCGTGGTTCAGCAGTATTGCAGAGCAGTTCACAACTCTGAAACACGAACGCCGTTGGGCAGAAGACATTGGCCGAGATCCAAACCGATTGTACACAGAGAAATTTACGAAGCTGTTAAACACAGAATCTCTGACAGTTGAAAATGCCAAGACTGTCTTTTTCTGTACTAAGATCCAAACTAGTAAAACATGCAAAGAATTGTTTCAAAACTTTCATTTACTGCTTGTTAAGCAGGCTGTTATGCCTCTGCCAGCTGGCCATGATCCTGAGCGACTTCCTACCATGTTTAACTACTACTTCACAGACAGAATTCATGAAATCAGAAATAGCTTTCCACCATCGGATCCTGCCACTATATCACCAGTTCCACATTCTTCCAGCCCCACCCTAGAGTTGCACCAGTTTCTGAACATTTTATTTTAAAACTTTTGATGGAAACTGTCCCAAAATCTTTGTGAACTGGACCCTATCCCTGCCAAACTTCTCTTTGAAAATCTTGATGTCTTGCCGCCAGTTATAACGAAAATCATGAACTCTTTCTTGACCTCACGAACAGTTCATGTCAACATGAAGACCGCAGTCATCAAACCTCTGCTAAAAAGTCTTCTCTCGACAAAAATGAATTAATTATCGGCTAGTTTTAAACCTACCCTTCATCTCTAAAGTACTGGAAAAGGTCGTCCTCAGCCAGCTAGTGACCCACCTTGAGACAAGCAATCTTTACAACCCATTTCAGTCAGCATACAGGAAGGGACATAGCACGGATGCTGTAAATGACATTCTTTCTGCAATGGACGAGCGCAAGTTATCTGTTCTGCTCCTTCTGGATAATTCGGTGACATTTGAACAATTGACCATATGATAATGATCTCACATCTTGAAATGGTCTTTGGGATTCGTTCCACTGCTTTTCAGTGGTTTCGTTCATACCTTCAGGATCGCAGCCAGTACGTCTCTGTCAGCAATTACCCATCTGTCGCACTTCACTTCGGCTTTCCACAGAGCTGAGTGCTGGGGCCCATACTTTTCACTATGTATACGACACCACTTTCTAGCATCATGCAGCACCATGCAATCACCACCTTTATGCAGACGACACACAACTTCGACAATCCTTCTCACCTCAGACATCGACACAATCCTACACTCATTCCAGGATTGTACAGCACACATCAGAACTTGGATGACAGGCAACATCCTTAAGCTTAATGATGACAAGACTGAAACGCTTCTTTTTTCCAGACCATCTACCCCTAAGCTTACTATGCCATTGTCTATTACTGTTGGATCATCTGAAATCTCTTTTTTTGGACTCTGTAAGAAATCTGGGCTTTTTCATGGACTCCACTCTGTCAATGAAACAACATATTGCTAAAGTTTGCCAGATCTGTTATTTTGAACTAAGGAGGATTGGTTCTATCGGAAAATTACTGTCCATTGATGCCACCAAGACTTATCACGTCCTGTATTCTCTTAAGGTTAGACTACTGCATCTCACTCTCACTGGCTGTCCTAATACTATTCTCCGACCCCTCCAGAAAGTTCAGAACTCGGCACTGCACATTATTCTTAAAGCACGGTACTGTGACCCTACTTCACTGCCAGACTTCACTGCCTTCCTGTCTCTGAGCAAATTAAGTAGTAAACTGCATGCATCTGTTACAGCATTCTGACATTCTGACCCTACTTGTCTGATCTGATTTCTCTATGCACTCATCTCGTCCACTTTGCTCTTCCTCCAGTTCACGTCTTTTCCAACAAAAGCGCTTCAAATGCAAGTCACGTGGCTTCAGCTGTTACTTCGTCTATGGCCGTCAACTTTGGAACTCCCTGCCCCCTCATATCAGACACTCTCCTTTCTTCTCATACTTCAAATCCAACCTCAAAACGTATCTCTTTACCATTTATTTTGGACAATGTGTCTGCTCGTCTGTGTGTGTGCAGTTGTGCTTGTGCATGTGTTGTACTTTGTCTATCGGCGCCTATATCGAGGATAGGCACTTTATAAATATTAGATCATTATTATTATCTGCACAGTTACAAACAGCCTGCCTACACAATTACAAATAGATTACCTACACAGTTACAAACAGCTTGTCTCCACAGTTATAAACAGCTTATCAAGACAGTTACAAACAGCCTGTGTACACAGTTACAGCTTACCTACACAGTTACAGTTTACCTGCACATTTATAAACTGCTTACCTACACAGCTACTAAGTGCAATTTCTAATGCCTTTATCTTTTGATGGTTGCACTTACAGTACATAAAGTACATCTTTAGTACAACATGTGCTTTTGTTTGTAGGAAGACAAATTTTGTGGTGAGACCAACAACAAATGCAGAGAAAGCAGCTTTCCAGGAACAGGTGAGTTCTGTTGGACTGAATGTTAATGGCTTTGTTGTGGTGGTGTTGTAAGATGACTCGCACGACAATGTTGGAGTCCTTGGGTGACTTGGGAGTTCAGACTGCTGAGATTAGAGGGGTGGCACTTGATGACATCATCATTGTTCTGTCAGCTGGGGGGGCCTGATGACATAGAAGTGAAGATGAGTCGGCAGTTTTGATCTAAAGTTCTAACAATCTTTAGCATAACTGACTTCAAAGTGTGCTCATGATAAGAACAAGGGCACTTAGCCAAGCTGAGACATTGAAAGTCAACATTTATGGCATTACCCCATCATCAGGATGGACACAAATTACCACACAACACACGCCACACACAACACACATGCAACACAACACACCGACAACAGATGCACAGAGAGAGAGTATGGTTTCTTTGCCATGATCATGTACAAAAGAAGCAGAAAAAACCTGGGCCATAGGAAACTTTGTCAGTGGGCTTGTCAATTTCAAAAGCTACCAACCTGTCAGCCTTGTGATTATTTCCCTATTAGGTCCCTGATGGGTGCTGCTCATCATACCAACACGCCCCTTTGGCCCGGACTTCTAGACAGGAGGTTGGTGTGGCCCACACCAATCAATCGGCTGGTCGTGCAATGCCCTAGCTTTGCTAGAAGGCTGCAGCCTGGGTCAATCGGGTTTAATTTTGTCTAGGCCGGAGTATATCTCTTCTGTAGCTCTGGTGTGGCCCTGCTGGAAATACCCCATGTGGTACCGCTTGGCTGCATCCCCTTGTTGGGCTCTGTGATGGGTGGGGAACAGAAGAGATGAATTTTTCCCTGTTAAACTATGGCTTCCCAAATTCCGCTGTTCAAGCGGCATCTCTCACCTAATGTCAGCTCCAATAGTGAGGATGAGGTCCGCCAGACTGTTTCTGCTCGCTCTTCTCAACCTTCTTGGCCCCGTTTTCTTGTTGAGGGTGCTGACCCCGACAAACCCATTACTAAGCTGACCCCTTTTGCTGTCCAGAAGGGGTTCAGTTCTATTTCTTCTGCTTTTGTGTCTGTCAAGCGGTTCCGTGTAACTTCCTTTCTTGTCGAGTGTGGAACCCAGAAGCCATCAGATGCCCTTTGCCAGTGGGATTCCAAACTCTTCGTTGATCGACCTATCCGGGTTTCTGTGCACAGTTCGCTGAGTTGTTCTGTCGGCATGATTCGCTGTGTTGACTTGGCTGATATGTTGGAACTCGACATGAAGGCCGAGCTTCAGTCCCAGGGGGTGACGAACATTGGCCATGTGACTCAAAAGAGTAATAGGGGGGTTGTTCCCACCAGCACCTACTTTGTTACTTTCTGCTTTCCTAAACTCCCCTCTGTTCTGTCCATTGGTTATCTCAAAGTCCATGTCTCTCTATATGTTCCCAACCCTTTCCACTGCTTTCAGTGCCATCGCTTTGGCCATGGCATGAAAACCTGCAAATCTGTCCCTCTTTTGTTTACGTTGCGGAGCTGCTGACCACTCCTTTTCTGACTGTCCCAAGCCTTGTTGTTGCTTAACTCTTTGACCCCGCAGGGACCCGCAGGGCTAGCAACCCCAGAGGCCGCATAGATTTACAAGTGAAAAAAAAACGCTTAAAAACTACCACACTCACAGTAATATATTTTGCATATTTAGAAAGATCTATTCTTCGGCATCACAATGGAAACAATACTTAGTTAGAAATATTAAATACTACTTACTATTTGGTGCCAGATGTAGTCACTTTTTGCACACACAACAAACGAAACACGTGTATCCATTGTTACGACGGAAGTAGACCTGGACAGCAGCTACACTAAACCTCGTTTGGCAAGCTGAAACTGTTTCTGAAACTCATTTAGACAGTGCAGGGGAAACAACCGATGATAGAGCTTTACAATGATACAAAGTTCACTTCCCTTATACCGCTAAATGCGTCGCTGCAAAGTTTTGAATTCGTCGTACGTTTGTCGACACCGAGACCTCGTGGGTCAATTAGGTCATCGTACGTTAGCTGATCCCATAGGGTCCAAAGAGTTAAACTGTCATGGTGACCATCTGGCTACTTCTTGCGACTGTCCTCGGTGGAAGGAGGAGTCTGCCATCCAGCGGGTCCATGTGGAGTGCAAGTTGTCCTTCGCCGAGGCCCGCAAGCAGGGTTTGGCTCTTCCTCCCCCACCTCTTCTGTTTCCTCTCAGACTGATGTCACCTGGGTTGTTGGGGACTCCTCTCACCCCTTGTCTTCTGTTTCTATGCCCCCTCCTTCCGCTGGTTCGAGCTCTCGACCCCCTCACAGTCCATGCCATGCACCACTTCTCGGGGCACGTCCACTACTCCCGCCTCTTCGACCACCCCCTGCTCTACTTCCTCACGTACCTCTTCCGCTGACTCGCCTCCTTCACTGTCACTTATGCCACAGTCTGCCAAGAAGTCTGTCTTGCACTTCGGGGTCGGGAGCGCCCGCTGCCCGTCCCTCTGCTTCTCTCTCTGCCTCATCCTCACACAATCACTTTTTGGCTTTTGCCGACAACAGGATGGAGGTTAGGGCTTCCCACCCCTTCTCCCACACGTCGGCCTTCCCATGGTCCGAAAGACACATCCCGGCCCCCTAAGGGGCAGGCACGATGTGATCTTTTGGAGGACATGGAGATGGGGGATACTGCTCCCTCCTCCACTCCGTTCTCTCCTGTCCACCCTCATCGCCGGTCTAACCTAACTTGCTTAATTGTCCTCCATCATCCAATGGAACTGTCGAGGAATCCGAGCTAACTGTGAGGACCTTCGCTGTCTTATCTCTTCTCTCAACCCTGCCGTTCTCGCTTCCTTTTTGTGTGGTCCTTTCCATGTTCTTCTTCATGCTTCTGCTGACACCGGCTCAGGTGGTGTCGCCCTCCTTTACAGACTCATTCCTCTCACCTCTTCTTTGCAGGCGGTGGCTGCTAGTCACGCTGCATAAAACCATCTCTATTTGCTGTCTCTACCTTCCTCTGTCAGCTCGGGTTTCCCATCAGGAGTTGGATGATTTGCTAGACCAACTCCCCCCTCCTGTTCTTCTTTTGGGTGACTTCAATGAACAACATCCCCTGTGGGGTGGTGTTTCCGGCGACGCCCGGGGGAAGCTTTTAGTTTCATTTTTTGCTGAGAGGGATCTCTGCATTTTCAGTGATGGCAGTTCCACTTTCTGTCAGCCTCATAGTGGGTATACTTCCGCCATTGATCTTTCTGTCTGTTCTCCCTCTCTTTCTCTTGACTTTTCTTGGCACTTCACCGGGGACTTGTGTGGCAGTGACCACTTCCCCATCGCTCTATCGGACTACCTTTCTGCAGACCCCGGGCCAGCGGGTCGCTGGAATCATTCCAAGGCTGCTTGATCACCGTTTCACTCTCTTTGTCTCTCCCGGCTGACTTTACCGTCTGCTTTTAATCTCGACCCCCAGTTTTACTTCAAGTCACGAGATCTGCCGTCCCTACCATTGGCAAGGGTCGCCGCTGCCCTCGCATGCCCTGGTTCATGGAGGAGTGTTGGGTCGTGCAGCTGAAGCGGAAGAGGGCACATTGTGCTTTCCGCTGTCCCACTGCTGATAATGCGTTTTCTTTTAAACGCCTCCGGGCTCGTGCTCGGTTTGTTTTTAAACAGCAGCGCAAGCAGGCTTGGCAGAGTTTTGTTTCCTCTCTCTCCATCCATACCCCTTCTTCCACGATCTGGGCAGCATTTCTTCGCCTTTTTGGGAAGCGTTCCCCCGGTTCTGTTGGCCACCTCTGCGATGGTGATGCAACCCTCACAGACCAGCATGATATCGCTAATTGTATTGCATGCACCTTCGCTCACAATTCCTCTTCCTCTCACTACTCTCCTTCCTTTCAGCGCATCTGTGTCCGCGAATCTACTCCTTGTAACTTTTCTTCTTCTGACTCTGAATCTTACAATCTCCCCTTTTCTCTCTCTGAACTAAAACAAGCTCTCTGTCAGTGTTCCTCTTTCGCCCCTGGTCCTGACACTATCCACTGTCAGTTTCTCACCCATCTCTTTCCCTTCTCCTCCACATCTTTAACTACATTTGGACCTCAGGGGACTTTCCCTCCATGTGGAGGGAGGCCCTCGTGGTCCCCATTCCCAAACCCGGTCGGGATCACTCTGATCCCAACAATTATTGTCCTCTCTCTCTCACTGGCTGTCTGTGTAAAACTGTGGAGCGCATGGTCAGTGCTCGCCTGGTCTGGACCCTTGAGTCTGAGGGTTTGGTGTCCTCACTGCAGTGTGGTTTTCGGTGGGGCCGGAGCACCACCGACTACCTCGTTCGTTTCGAAGCATTCATCTGGGACACCTTCATTGGAAGGGAACACGTGTTGGGGGTCTTCTTCAGCATTCTGTCCCCTACCGTTGTTTGCATCAAGATCGATGGCATTTTAAAATCGGTTCATTCTGCAGCTGATGTCTCTTTATATGTTGATGACTTTGCTTATATGTTGATTACATTTCGGCAGGTATCTGCCCTGCCTGGAGCGTCAGCTGCAGCTGAGTGTCAGTAGCGTTCAACGTTGGGTCTCTTCCAATGATTTTAACTTTTCCACTGCCAAGTCTGTTTGCATGCATTTTTGTAAACTCTGTGGCCACTTTCTGGAGCCCACCATTCGTATTGATGGTTCGGCCCTCCAGGTGGTCCCCAAGATCAAATTTTTAGGTGTCATTTTTGACCGCACACATTCCTTTTTACCCTACATCCGGTCCCTTCGTGTATTGTGCCTGAAGGCGCTGGATGTTTTACGCGTTGTTGGGCGCACCCAGTGGGGTGCGGATCGGACCACCCTTTTACGTTTATATCGCTCCTTGGTTCGTTCCAAACTTGATTATGGTCGCATTGTTTATGGTTCCACTCCTCCCACCTACCTTAAACCCCTCGACACTGTCCACCACCACGGCCTCCGGATTTGTCTGGGGGCTTTTTGTACCACCCCGGTGGACAGCCTGTATGCTGAGGCTGGCGAGCCTCCTCTTTCTCTGCGCCGCCTCAGTCTCATGCTCCGGTATGTCGCCAAACTGAGGGCGCGTTGGGGTAACCCTGCTTATTCCACCATCTTTTGACCTGAGCGTGCTTCTTTGTACGATCTTCATCCAAAGGAGCCCAAACCTCTTTCTCTCAGCCTTCTTTCACACCTGTCTGCCTCTGCTCTTCCTCTTACCCACGTTGCTCCCCTCCCCTCTCTTCCAGATACTCCCTGGACCCTGACGCCTCTCGACCTCCGTCTCAGCCTTGCTGCCTTCTCCAAATCTTCCACCTCTAATCTCCTTTATCTTCGCCACTTCCACAAAGTCCTCTCTGACTATCCTGGTTTCTGCCACGTCTTCACTGATGGCTCTAAACTTCCTTCCACTGGTCAAGTTGCGGCTGCGGCCATCTCCTCTTGCTTTTCTCAAGCTTTCACTGCTTGCCTTGCCGATCACAGTTCTGTCTTCTCTGCTGAACTTTCTACCATTCTTCTGGCCTATCTCATGCTCGCCACTCTGGTGAGAAAAACTTTCTGATCCTGTCTGACTCTCTTTCTGCCCTCCGTGCACTTGCCTCTCACCGCTTGACCATCCTTTCCTGGGCCACATTCATGTTTGTCTCTCTCTCCTCCACTCTCGGAATGTTGATGTCGTCTTCGTCTGGGTCCCCGGCCATGCTGGCATTCCGGGCAACATGCGTGTTGACCGGGCTGCTAAGCGGGCTTTTCAAGGCCCCATCACTCTCTCTCTCTCCAGTGCCTTCTGTTGACCTCCACCCTTTCATTTCCTCCTACATCCACTCTCTTTGGCAAGCCCACTGGGACACTCAGTCTTCCAACAAACTCCACTCAATTCTTCCTTCTCTCTCTAAGTCTGTTTACTGTGCAGAACCTGTGCGGCAAGATGACGTTGTCCTGATGCGCCGCCGTTTGGGTTATACCCACCTCACCCACTCCTTCCTGCTTTGTTCTGAGCCTCCGCCCACCTGTGACCATTGCCCAACACCCCTCACCGTCCAACACGTTTTATTTTCTTGCTTACGTTTTAGCCGTGTCCGTCAGCGACATTTTTATGCCCCATCATTCCCTGCCCTTTTCGCTCAATTCCTCCCTCTGCAATACTCGCCTTTTCGCGTACCATTGACTTTTATTCCCATATTTAAGATTATTTCTGTGCCATTTTTTCCTTGTTTTGGTTTTACTTTGTGGCCCGTTTTCCATCCTCTCTCCTCCCCCCGCCCCCCTTTTCCTTTTACCGATGTTTTCACGTTGGGTCATTGGATACAACGTACACATGGCAGTGCTGAGTAGTGAGAGGAGGATGTCAGCAAAAGTGATGTTGAGGACTGGATGAAAAGATTCCCAACCCTTTGTGAAGAATACCAACTCCCTTTCATTGAATATTTATCTTTTTATAGTTTTTTAATGTTGATTAAATGTTGGCTGTGGTACAGACAGTAAAATTGTGTTGTGTAGTTTACAGTGTTTATAGAGTTCATACACATTGCGTGATTGTTCCATCTGTGATTAAATGTTGGCTGTGGTACAGACAGTAAAATTGTGTTGTGTAGTTTACAGTGTTTATAGAGTTCATACACATTGCGCGATTGTTCCATCTGTGATTAAATGTTGGCAGTGGTACAGACAGTAAAATTGTGTTGTGTAATTTACTGTGTTCAAAAAGTTCATAAACAATGCTGGATTGTTCCGTCTGTCTAGCTTGGTTCTCTAGTGAGACCACCCCTCAGATAAGAGCTTTTTTGTTGCTATTTTTCCAGGTCATAGGTCATAATAGAGGGGTACTACTGTATAACTTTATAGTGATGCTTTGTTGGCGCTGAAAAAAAGCCTTTATTTTGTGTGTATGGCGCACTGGTTTCAGGAGGCCAGAAGGTTTGAGAACCCTCATCGTGCATTTACATACCAGCTGCATGGATATGATTCAGTGGTTGGCCCGGTCAAGGGGGTCTACAATAAGGAAAGTGCCATGACCAAGGCACGGGAGCACGCTCTTCTGGTGTCTGAACGTCCTGCTTATGTCACCATCCTAACGCTAGGTACATGTGGCAATTTACTGCTCAGTATGTACATCTGTTCACCAT
>SMGT01005974.1:40198-59176 GCA_004794575.1 Lanistes nyassanus
TCCTAACGCTAGGTACATGTGGCAGTTTACTGCTCAGTATGTACATCTGTTCACCATCCTAACGCTAGGTACATGTGGCAATTTACTGCTCAGTATGTACATCTGTTCACCATCCTAACGCTAGGTACATGTGGCAGTTTACTGCTCAGTATGTACATCTGTTCACCATCCTAACATTCGATATACACAGTCGTCCCTCATCCTAATGACAATATGTACAGTCGTCCACCCTCCTGATGACCCCCCCAGGCTTGAGTTCGTTACTGAAAAAATTGTAGTTAGCTACATTATCGCTAATCCCCCCCCCCCCAAAATTGTAGTTTGCTACATTATCGCTAATCCCCCCCCCAAAAAAATTGTAGTTTGCTACATTATCGCTAATCCCCCCCCCCCCAAAAAAAAATTGTAGTTTGCTACATTATCGCTAATTTCCCCCAAAAATTGTAGTTTGCTTCGTTTTCCCTCCTTAAAAAAACACACTACTTTTTTGCTACTTACCAAATTTAAGTACTATAAAACTTGAAATAAAACTTGGTGTTGTATACATACATGTTGCTGGTGTTTATACATACATTTTGCCGAAGTTTACTTGATACATACATGCTGCTGGTGTTGTGAATGGTGACAGTGCGAGACGCAGCAGCGCGCCTTCCTAATGGTGAGGGGACACGAGGCGACATCTGTGAACTGTTGAAAGACTCGCAATTCCTGGCTCCAGGAGTCACAGACACGCAGGTGAGTAATTTCCTTGCAGGGCAATTTTTTCTTCCTATTTTTTTTTTTTTGCCCCTGCTGTTCTGGAAAGATTCCAGTGGATGTTGCTTGACATTTAGAGGGTAGGTTTGAAATCTGTGTCATGTGTGTTGATGATGGGAGCAGTAGTTTGGCTACAGGACAAAAGACAGCAGAGAACAAGTCACAGTTTGGACCTAAAACTGTTTAGAAGTCTGTTTGTAAATTTGCCTCCTCCATTGATCAGGTCCTGTCAGAAGCTAATGTAACAGAGATTGTGAATGTGACTGGCATGAATTACAAGGGGGAAAATCCTCTGTCAGTAGCTGTTTCCTTCGCAGTGTAATTGTGAGCCTCCTTTTGGGTTCTTTCTGTCCCTTGTATCAGAGCATCTTGATGGTGATGCAGACAGGCCTACCATTCATAATTTCTGTGTTTTGTTTCTGATAAGTTCAAAGGTAAATCTCAGCATCATAGAAAGTGGCAGTTAATCTGATATTCTGTTTAAAATCAATGCACAGGTACAATGCAATTTATGATCGCTCATTAAAAGATAAATCAGTCATCAGGCAGTGTGGTACTTGCTATCGATCACTTGATTCAAACAGCATTTGGTGCTGAGATCTGCTTGCTGACTGCTTCTTCTTCTTCATGACTTGACCAAAACTGGAAACGATGGCACTTTTATTTGATCCTTCCAGTACTTTTGCTGTAATTGCTGGTTATTTTGCTACACAGCTTTCTGTTGGTTCAGATGCTGTGTAAGTTTTGATCTTTCTACATGTTATAAAGGGGAAGAGATTTGTCCATCTGGGGTTAGTGACAGCGGATGCAAACCCATGCCAACTGCAGTTAGTATGCAAAATACACAGTCATCATGATTTTCATGGAATAAAATGCTTCCCTCATGGTAGACGACAGTTTGCTCTGTTGGTTTTTTTCATCACTTTTGGGAAACCATGTCGCTTTTGGAATTGCACATTTTTCTTACCGACTCCCCCAGATTTTTATGTGCAGACATTAACATGAATCTGTATATGGTCAGTTTATACACTATTAAAAGCCTTTTGTTGTGTTGACTTGTGTAAACAGAAAATTCCAAAACGGCAACTGTAGCACTGTCCCTTCTTTTGACACCATTTTGCCACTTATACAAAAAGTTATTTTTTCTCCTTCAGACAGTGCATTTTGCCCTTTCAGACAAATACCGTTTAATTGGATCCGCAGGGCTAAGACATATGCAGAAACCCTTGAAGCTGCATAGTTTTACACACTTAAAAAAATACTACTTGAAATCTACCACACTAAGAGTAATATACTTTATATATTTGGAAAGATCTATTCTTGGACATCAGAATGCATATAGTACTTTTATTTTTTACTATTTGGTGCCAAATGTAGTCACTCTTTGCGCAGAATAAAAAATTGAACAAATTCCAGGTGTCACTGCTTGAACACTTCAAACAGGTAAATAAGTCCAGTAATCAGGAGTATTCCAGATTGAATCTGTTACTCAATGCTTCTACTGTGAAATGACACACAACTGCACTTTTGTATTTTCCAAAATGTTCACATATATTCTTTTCTTTTCGCGCAAGTGGCCAGAAGGACGATCTGTTTCCCAACCTGTTGGTCAGTGGTGCGTTCATCTCTCCCTCTGTGTGTGTTCATTGTTTTCACTAGCGTGTCTGTGTCCATCGTCCGCGCGAAGTGTGCATGAAATGTGTTCTCGCGCGTTAAAAATCCACATTTTATTTTATTTTATTTATTTATTTTGAATGATGGAAACGGACCTTGTCAGCCATTAACCTTTAACATTTGGTGAGCCGAAACTATGCATTAGAAGCTCGTTGAAACAGTGCAGGGGAAACAACCAATGATAGAGTTTTACAGTGATTCAAAGGTTAATTACCTTATGCTGTTAAGTACGTTTCTGCAAATTTAATCTGCTGCATCATAGGACGCGGAACGACCTTGAGGGGTATCATGCCTGCCACGTGCTGTGCAGTGGCAGCATGCCCAGTGTGTTCAAAACAACTTTATCAAGAACCACAAAATACATATAGCAAGAAAAACTGTTTAACTCAATCGTGACGTAGAATCCTACCTAGAGTAGAGTCCTCGGGTGACGGGGCATTTTTAGCCTTTTTTCAAAAATTCATTTAAAAAATCCCCCAAAACAATAAAAACATTATTTAAACTAGCTCTTTAACTACAATAATAAAAGAAAACTCATTTCTTACCGTGTATCTTGGACCTAGTTCCATAATTTTGTAAATCGTTTGATGGAAACACAACTGAAGTTGAAGAAATCAAAAAGTCCTCGCCATTCCTTATACAGATGTCTCAATACTATTTATAACACGTCCTCGCTCGTTTTTCTCTTCCTAATCACTCTCTTGTGTCTTTCAGGCACAAATAATCTTGTCTTCATCCACTTTATCACAGTAAATTTCCAAAACAATGTCATTTTCCTCATCAGCGCATCATTTGAAGAGTAAATCTAGCATTTCTCAAGAGACAAAGCACGTGGATAAACACAACACAGCCATTTTTCACTCGCTTGGAATTGTGGTCGAAACCGATCTAAACGTAGTAAAAGGGAAGCAGCTCGTGAAGAAATGATTCAGCTTTCGAATGTAAGAGTTCTTTACCTTAGATGATTAGCGATTCTCCATAAATAAATTGTCAAAGTTGCTTGGTTTATTTCCCGCATTCGCTAGTAAGCGTGGCCTATGCTGCAGGGGTTTATTCCCCGCACACGGCGCGATTGTGTTAATACAGATGGAGTAAAAGATCACAAGCTGGAGCTACCCTTCAATTGTTGCAGTTCTGTCCAATATCGTGACCAGTCGCTTAGGGCTTGCATGTGTTCTCAAGCAGAAATGACAAACCTGTGATCATTAGGGCTTGCACGTTCTCAGGCAGAAATGACACGATCTCTTTCAGAAATGACACACCTGTAATCATTAGGGCTCACATCTTCTCAATCAGAAATTGCACACCTGTGATCGTTAGGGCTTGCACGTTCTCAAGGAGAAAGGACACACCTATGATCATTAGGACTTGCACATGTTCTCAAGGAGAAATGACACACCTGTGATCATTAGGGCTTGTACATGTTCTCAAGGAGAAATGACACCTGTGATCATTAGGGCTTGCACATGTTCTCAAGGAGAAATGACACCTGTGATCATTAGGGCTAGCACTTTTGTCACACCCTCACTTGCCCTCCTGTCACTCACCAAATGAACAAGAGAGTGGGCGTGTTCATCTTATTCTCAACTCCACAGAAACATCAACACAAGACAGTAAAGCGTGTTAGTTTTAAATAAAAGGACCTGCATCTATTTATTTGTACTACATGCACTCATTCATTCTGACTTTGACTTGCACTCAACCTATCTCACTTATCAGAACATAAAATTTATTGAATCAATTGCTACTACACATTGAGCAGCATCCTGAACCCTACTGGGGCTTATGTCTACTGTAATTACTGTTCCGTTAATTAAACAGTGTCGCACATGACTCTGTTCGCTTCGAAAATCACAGCAAATCTATAAAGTCTCACATTCTTCCCTCCGTTTGTGAGCTGATTTAGACATAGGAGCAAAATCACTTCAGTTCACAGAATGGCCATCTAGCATGGTATAACAACTTTGCCAACGTTTGTCTTGTTAGATGACGTCACACTCGAAGCATCGTCTTCAGTTAAAACTCTGACAGCCTGGTTCCTCTTGTACTAGAGCAATCGTTCGCTTCCCTGGGATGCGCTGACTCCAGAAGCTCCTGCCTCGTCTAGAAGGCTAGATGTTGGGGGGTTCTGCAGGTGCTGCCACATCCTCCCCATCCCTCCCTTCCAGCACCCTTACCACCCTCTCCTCTCCTCCCTTCATCTTGCAATGGCCTTCACTTTGACTTGACGTTTTAACGAAACAACAGCAGAGGAACAGGATACAAATATAGTTATTTGAAATGAGCAGCAAATATTCTAGTTTCGAGTTAAAGGAACTATAATGCTAATTTTAAATATTATTGCATTTTTATGCATCTTTTCTTGCCAGTAATACATATATATGGTACAACAAAAGGAACTTAGCCAAGTGAGAGTTAGACAAGTCAACGTTTCAGGGCATAATCCTTTCTGCAGGATGACACAGACAGACAGATAACAAACAACGAACAAAGATAACTTAGCTGACAAGGATGCTGATCATGCCCAGCGGATGTCCAGGAAGAGCATGACCCTAGACTTGAAAATCTGTGCCTTCCGGCAAAATTCCGGAGACTCGATAGACTGCAAGAACATGGAGTCCAGTTTCATCTCCCTCTTCGGCCCCCACAGGATTTAAAACATTGACCTCTCTTCCACCCTTTATCCTCTCCCCTTCCCCGTCTCTTGTCTCCCTTTGTAACCTCCCCCACACCTCTTTTCCCTGGACCCCCCCCCCCTCCACTAGTCCCGATAGCACACACGTTTCTATTGGCTGTAGTCCTCCTCGCCACTGTTTGGCACGCTGTGCTTCCTGGGCTCTGTCTCTCTCCCACATTCTCTTCCTGGACATCGACTGTGCATGATCAGCATCCTTGTCAGCTAAGTTACCTTTGTTTGTTGTTTGTTATCTGTCTGTGTCGTCCTGCAGAAGGGGTTATGCCCAGAAACGTCGACTTGTTGTCTGACTCTCGCTTGGCTGAGTTATCTTTGTTGTTTGTTATCTTCTGTGTCATCCTGCAGAAGGGGTTGTTCCCAGAAACGTCGACTTGTTGTCTCTCGCTTGGCTAAGTTCCTTTTGTTGTACCTGTATTACCCCAAGCTGTAGTCACCTGTTTCTTTTCTCTATACACATGCATGGTTTTGTGCTTCAAAAACTGAAGTTCAAACCGGTCATTCATTTTTAAAAATTATTCCATTATACATACTTTGCATGCTAGAGGTTTTCTTACATTATTGGCATGAAGCCCCAAAGTTCCCTGGCACTAGGGAGGCAGTGGAAGTGAACATTGCTTGGTACAGAACTAGTTAAACTTCTAACCTGTTTTGTGTGTCCAGATCAACACTGTAGTTAGTGGGGCACTGGATCGTCTGCATTCAGAGAAAGACCCTTGTGTTAAGTATGATGTCAATTCCAAATTGTGGATTTACCTTCACCGCAGCCGCACTGAAGATGAGTTTGGTGAGTTTTGAGCAGCATGCGTGTGTTTGTGCCTACCTTCTCAGTTTCCATCCATTGAGAATAATGTCAGTATGCATACTTAAAGCTCAACTTGAAAGAAAACATGCAATTTCCTTTTTCTTCTGGTAAACACCTTTGAGCTAAGTAAGTTTATCCAGGCCATTTCTTTCTAATCTAATTGCCAGTGCCACTGGTCAAAAGAATCTGATGTCTTGATGTATATGTAAAACGTTATCCCGGTATTGCTGTTCAGAGTGCATGCCTTGATGTGTACAACGTTACCAGGATTGCTATGTTTCAGAGCGCATTCACCAAGCCCAAGGTGCCGCAGTCAAAGCTAAAAAGTCTCTCCAACGCCCTAAAGCCTCAAAGGCAGTGAGTCTTTGTCACTTGGTGGTAGGCTGCAAAAGAGATTTACTTTTCCTCATTGATTATCTGTGGGTGTTAACTATGTGAAACATAGCTCTTAGTACTTTTCAAAGTCCAGCAGGCTAGCCTTCTTGTTTAAAATGTTAGTCTAGAGTCCTGGATTTAGTTCTCAGTTTTAAAGATCAACCTGTGCCTGATAGGTGACTGGTTTTTAGTGTTTATTACAAGATAACATTTGAGCAAACAGCAAATTCATTTTGCGGTATACAAGTTTTCAAACAACAGTATTCTGAACTAGGCATACGAAGTTCAGGTTTGACTTCCCTAAAATTACCTGGAATGGTCCGACAGTTAATTTAATAATCCTCAACCTGTTGGACAGCCGTTAACATCAAGCTGTGAAAGGTGTCTGGCTGCAGCAGAATGTTGTGTAACCAGTCCATCTTTTTTCCTCAAAGATCAAGGACCAGGTCGCCTCACAGACAGCACTAGCCTCAGCAGCAAAACCAGCGCCAACAGCGAGCAGTCCTGGCACGCCTTCTGCTGGTGATCTGAAGCTGAAGGACCTCACATCACTTGTTTCGCAGCCAGTTAGGCAGCTGTCCACTTCTTTGTCAGAAACTCCATTTGCACAGGTTAATAAATAATATGCAAGTCTTGCCACTTCCTGTAGTGATTGTTGCACCATGTTTGTACATAGCAGAAACATAGTGATGGTTGCAGCATGTTTGTATGTAGCTGAAACATAGTGATTGTTGTAGCACATTTGTATGGAGAAAAAACACAACTGGTGTGTGTCATTTATGAACTATCCACTCAATTTGGCTGTTGTGTTTCATGTTTGTAATAACATATTGTGTTTCACAGAACGCATACAAATTGTTTTCTGTTTTATTAAGATATGTATGGGGAACTGTTGGTGGAAAATGACTCTTTTTTTCTAATCATGGCAGGTGCGTGGTGCCAAGTCTGCTGGCAAACAGGGAGGAACTGCTGCAGCACAAAAAGCAGCTGCAGCAGCCATTGCTGCAGCATCGACTCAAGCAGCTGCAGCAGCTATTGCCACAACTTCAGCACAGCCAGCAAATTCTGTTGGCCAGGTGGCTGCCACTGCAAGTGGACCACAGGTCAGCACCATCAGTATTTCTTCATCTGCTTCCAACACCAGGGCTGTTACCCAGCCTCCAAAGATGCAGCAGGCCGTGTCAGGAGCTGCCCCACCTATGGCCAAGCCACGTATGCCAACAATGACTTTGTCACAGGCAGCTGCCTCTAGCATGCTGGCGACAAAAAGCCAGACAGTTGGTGTCTTACAGGGACAACAGGCTGTATCTCATAACAGCTCACTGTTGGCATCCATTGGCAAGCCAGCCACAGGAGGGGTCACCAAGCCCCCTGTTGTGACGGTAACCAAACAGGGACTGGCCTCAGTGTCCAGACAGATCAGTTTGTCCGAGGCACAGCCTGAGACCCCTGTAGGTGCTGCTGGGAAGTCCACGACAACTAGAGGGTCCCCCATTATTTTGACTCAGGAAGTCCCCTCTCAGACATCCAGTCCAGCAATGGCTTTGCCTTCCACTGCCAAGGTCATGACGCTGGCACAGTCTGGAACTGCTGGTGTGGCAAGTTCAGCAGGTGGTGCTGGAGATTCCTCAGTAGTGACACGATTGGTGCAGCAGCAGGTGGTGTCTGTGGGCAGTTTGCTGGCCTCAGGACAAGCACGCAGTTTGACTCAGACTTTGGGGCAGCCTCGCAGCACGACACTGAAGATACAGGGTAAGAACTCACCCATGAACCAGTAACAAAATACAGTTAAAACTTGCACATTTGGATTTTTTCACTGCATTTCTGCAATAGAAGAACTCTGTTTTTACTTTGTTACATTCACTGACAGAGACGGTGCTTTTGCTTGGTGTAACTGAAAAAAGTATTTGACCTTTTAGGGGGCAGCATTGTTCAGCCTCTCGTTGGCGGCAGCCCCGTGCAGCTGACAGGCAAGCCTCTGGCAACTGCCAAGGGTCTTCTGCAGCTGGGAGGCAAGGGAGGACAGCCGCTGGGAGTGATCCAGACAACCCATGGTCAGATCTCTACCCTTAGTCTCATTCCACAGGCTCTGGCAACCTCCACAACCACAACAGGTACCGGAGGATCTGGTGGCAAGTTGACTATGTCGGGTATGAGCCTTCCTGGAAGTTCTGGAAAAGTTCTCGAAAAATGCCAATGAAATTAAAAAAAAAAATATAACACCAAAATACTTGATATGGTTTGTGAAAACATTGACCTGGATGCAATTTTTGCAACACATGACAAAGCCCCCACATTTATCTACCTACCTACAGAAATGATGTAGTTGATGATAAATTTGCAGCAAACTCAAATGGAGTAACCACATCAGTTGCTGACAAAATGGTGATTGGTGTGAATCACATCACTTGGGTTACTAATGTTGTGCAGTTGCTGCGAGTGAGATTGGATTTCATTAGCTATTCCCTATTTTCACCGCCATGTTTTCCTTGACGCCACCTGCAGACTACATATTAGGCTGTTTGCATGCAAGCCATGTCATCTCTCTAGTCCCTAAGCATGACACTGCTAAGTGTGAGCACTGCAATTTGAAAGGGAGCAGGCATCAAAATTGCTTTGGATGGGGGTGGGGAGTAAACAGAAATTCTGCATTGTCTGACATGGTGTTGCTGCACATTTTCTGACACAATCCCTTTCTGCGTTGTCTGACAATGTGTTGTTGCACATAGACACTGTCATTTAGCATGACCTCATTCTGCATTGTCTGACATCATGTCATCTGCACTTTCTGATGGAGTATCATTCTCTTCCATCGTCTATTTTTCTGTAGTATGTGCTGCATACACAACGATAATGAATGCAGTTTGGCACATATCTTTCTTCATCTGCCCTTGCAGCCATCACTTCCTGTCAGGCTGATTACTCACCACTACACATGGGCTGAGTACTAACCATCAATAAACCACAACAAAACTGCAGGTGGACTGAGTGGTGGTGTTAACCATCAATAAACCACAACAAAACTACAGGTAGACTGAGTGCTGTTGTTAACCAGCAAAAAAAAAACAACAACAAAAATATGCGTGGTACAAGCTATGTCACGGACCAATCCCTTTAATGCAAAATGACACTGTTTAGAAACTGTCTTTTCTGGTTTCTTTCATGTCAGGAGAGCATAAGCAGCACTCACTCGTGCTAAAAGGCTCCACTGGAGACCTGAATAGTGAATGCCCTTGTGTTGATGTCAACAATCTCCAGTGGCCCAAGTTCTGTGACCTGTAGGTTTAGAGTGAATGGGCTTGTATTCATGTCAACAATCTCCAGTGTCATGAGTTCTGTGACCTGTAGGTTTAGAGTGAATGGGCTTGTATTCATGTCAACAATCTCCAGTGTCATGAGTTCTGTGACCTGTAGGTTTGAGTGAATGCCCTTGTGTTGATCTTAACAGCCTCCAGTGGCACACGTTCTCCTGTGACCTTGACAATGGTGGGCTCCCCAGCCCCTGGCAACAACATGCAGTCGAAGGCCACAGTGCTTACTCATGTGTCTTCCCCAGGCACTGGCACCGCAGGGCAGGCCAGAGTGGTGTCCCCTTCACAGGCAGGTGTGGTGGTGACCCAGTTCACACCAGGTGGCAGCATTGCTTTACGACCAGGTAGGCTTAGCTGTGGAACAATTTGTGGCTTTACCTGCACAGACTTAATAAAAATATATAGTCATCTAAATGTGTAATTTCCTGGTTGAAATAAAGGGTTGCTATGTTACATTGTTAAATATTTTTTGGAGAAGACAACCTCACCATTACACTTAATGAGCAGACATGTTCACACTTTTATCTTTGATCTATGGAAATAGTTTTAAATCTAGGCAAGCACGCAGTTTGCTGCGTTGTGCTAAAAGAAGTCGCCCAATGGGGAGCTGATTGGTTGGCAAAATACAGAGGACAGATGTCAGCTGTGGCTGTTGGAGTTTCAAACATCCTTTTCTGCTGCCACCACAAGTGGTTGCCACTTAGAAAAATTGACAGTGTTTTAGTTCAAGCTCTATATAAAAGTTTTAAATTGTAGATAAAATGCCAAAATGCACTTTTATAAGTTAATGATGTGTAATAAACCTGAAATTTATGCTTAGGTACAAAAATTTTGAATATGTGTCTGAAGAGGTTATCATCTGCTCATATTTTCTCAAATGAATTTACTCTTTTCTGTTTGAAACCCTGAACTGTATACTGTTTTATTTATGTGCCTTCCTTTACATGTGTGTGTGTGGGTACATATTTTGGTGCGTGCAAACATTCATGCATGCAAGGTCTTCCAGGAGCCTCACAGGCCAAGGTCATGACAGGTCAGGCTGCAGGGCTGGTACCAGCACAGTTTATTGTACAGCAGGCAGCTGGTGGTGGCACGACGCAGGCTGGAACCCAGGGTGAGATACTGCTACTTGTCACAATTGTTACACTGTCACACAGGCTGGGACACGGTGAGATACTCCTGCTTGTAACACTTGTGTTGCACTGTCACATGGGCTGGGACACAGGGTGAGATCTACTACTTGTTACACTTGTGTTGCACTGTCACATGGGCTGGGACACGGTGAGAAACTGCTACTTGTTACACTTGTGGCACATAGGCTGGGACACTGTGAGATACTGCTACTTGTTACACTTGTGTTACACTGTCAGGCTGTGACACAGGGTGAGATACTGCTACTTGTTACACTTGTGTTGCACTGTCACACAGACTGGGACACAGGGTGAGAAACTACTTTTCACACTTGTCGCTCCATCATAGGCCAGGACAGGGACACTTCATGAGACTTGTTACTAGTAACTGAGCTCGTCCATCTTAATGTGCTACATATGTAGCAGCTGGCAGCAGTTAAACTTTTCATTTTGCATTTCTGAAAATGTTCTGCAGACATTGATGTGTGGCAGCTTCTTGTTCACATCATCAGTCTGCTGATGTCTGTTAGTAGGTGAAAAGCCAGGATATTTTGGATGTGGAAAATGACTTTCTGTAAAAATCATGGGCAGTCTAGTAAACACCTAGACAAGGAGTCTGCTCAAGCATCCTCCACGAGGAACCACATTTTAAGTCAGTCCAGTGCTGGTGGCTCCACCTTAGTGTTGCCCACTGGTGAAGCATGCATTAAAACAAAGTCTGGTGGATTGGGAACTAGATATTGATATGGCAACCAATAAAATAAAACTGAGAAATATTGGATTGGTTTTTAATGGAGTATCTAAAGAACTGGTGACTGTCCAACATCAAATGGCTAAGTTCTCTTGGGCGATTTAAACCCAACAATACTGTGGGTGATGCTTGGTTATCCATGTCAAAATCTTGATTAAAAGAAAAAGATTTACTGTATTCCTGTAAGAAAAACTGTTCAATTTTAACTGAGGTAACCCCCTTGTCTTGAGGGTCAAAATAGCCTATTTTTAACCACTTTTTGGCACCTATTTATATACAATAGACCCATAAAATAGATACTAATGAAAAGCCCACTTCATACATTTTCATCTTGTGAATGTGTGATTGGCTGCAGTTTCAAATTCTGGCCCGTGGAAAGCTTTGAAAATAACTCCATGTAAATAAAATTGGCAATTTGTTGCTTGAATGTTTTACTATATCTGTTCTTAACATGGTGACCATCAGCGTGTGATTGGTGAAGAGATTTAAACAAAGAAATTTGGAAGTGTTGGAGGCAGTTTTTTCAAAACTACAGGGTCATGGGATACCGTGTTTAAAACCTTGTAACTTGGCAACTAATAATCAAATTTGACAGTGGTTTTCATCGTTAGAACAAGCATAAAAATGCTATTAGCTAAAATTGTCACAAGACCTTTAAGACACATTTCTGCTGGAGGATTCCAAGTTAACAGCAGTTTCTTTGACCATAGGCACACAAATGATTTACAACAGCTCTAGTATGGCAGCAGAGTGAATTGCACATTAATAGCATGCTTTTCTTTGCTGGTCAGGCTCTCCTGTGGCAAAGTATCAGTTTTGACATGGAGGAGCGAGAGATTTTCGCATGACAGAAATGCAACTGATGGGTTGAATGCCATCTGTCAATCACATCCTTATTTTATTTTGAACAGGAACCCCCATCATCGTGAGCCAGGCTGGTGGCAAAGGCGGTCAGCAGAACATTCAGGTGGTGCGCACGGTGCTGTCACAGCAAGGAGCGCTGAAACCAGGGCAAGCAACCATCCTCATCTCGCAGCCTGCACTGCACCAAGCGGCTGCGGCTGGCACCGTCTTGTCTTCTGGCCAAGTCATCCATGCTTCCAGCAGTGCAGCTTCAGGAAAGACGACTGGACGTGGCTCACCTAAGGGCAAAACACAGCCTGTCTATGCCCGCATCATAACGCCACCTGCTGGCATGAAACTGACGACAGTAAGTCCCAGCCAGGTGGCAGCTGGCGGCAATGTTCTTCAGACAGTTGGCAAGATCTTGGCTGGGCTGCCTAACACCGTCACTGCAGGTGGTGGCAGCACAGGGCAGCAAAACATTGGCACTGTCACCATCAGTGCTGCCACAGCATTGCCGTCAGTGGCTGTGACCGTCACTCAGGCTCATGCTGCCAGCCTGCAGTCTTTGGTGCGGACTCAAATGGCTGAGGGTGGGGGCAGTGGCACTGAGCCAGGGACGAACTGATGTGAAGATATAGCGGGGGAAAACATGTTTTGTCAAATATCTGTTTATGTTCTGTAGGAGGGAATGAGGGAAATAGATGAACGTGTGGTTGCATACTAGCATTGAAGAATCGATTCATATGTGCACACGTGCTCACATAGCCGCATTAAAAAAATCTGTGTGCATAGTTGTGCGTACACTGGTTTTCCACCACTGAAGTGTGTGCACATGCATGCACCTGCATCCTAGCATCAGAGAATCTGTGTGTGTGGTCTTGTGCTTGCATGCTAGCATCGAAGAATCAGTGCATGTGTGCATGCCCTTGATTGTTAGCATGGAAGAATCAGTGCTAATTCCAAGCCTTTGACCGTAACGTGTGAGATTCATGTGATTTCTGGTCTTTGTTATTGTAAGATGTTGCTACTCACCTGTTGCCATGGCAATGGGCAACATCCTAGTTTGTGCTAAGTGACAGCACCAGCCTTATAACTAAGAGAATATCAGAGCCTGAGGTTCAAAGGGCAGCTTCTGTTTTGTGTGATTTGTACAGTAGTTTTCTATTTCACCACCAGATCACATGTTCCAAGTGACAGTGCAGTGTCTGTTTTATATATATATATATCCATATGCATTTGGGTGTATTTATGCAGACATTTCTAAAAATGGGACTGCCTTTTCTTGTGTGTGTGTTGGCTTGCCTGCCTACATAAACTGTACATGTGCAAATGCATGCAAGAAAATGTTGCATGATGGGATACCATGGCTGTCTCCACGAATGTTCCAGAATTGTATGATACTCTGGCATCGTGCCAGCCATGGTCAGCTAACGACAGGATTTGGGTTAGATAGATGGAGGGGGGCAGAACCAAAGTGAAGCCCATAAATTTATCTCCCTTCACTTTTCTCAGGCATTTTGTTACATGAAAAAATGTGTATGCTCCTTTAGCCAAGGGTTTCTTTCCGAAGCATAATATTGTTTCTGGTTTTATTGTTACTACATCACAGCTGTCCGTTACAGATCAGATTAAAGTTTTAGGGTGAGACTGGGTTACCATTGGGGGGTAGATGATTTTGCTAAACTTTATTTACTGTAAGTTTGGCTGGGGTGGGGGGTTATATTTCAAATCAAGGGGTTGCATCAGGCAAAATCTGCTGTATTAGACCACAGCAGCGTT
Source organism: Lanistes nyassanus (assembly GCA_004794575.1). Classification (NCBI taxonomy): domain Eukaryota; kingdom Metazoa; phylum Mollusca; class Gastropoda; order Architaenioglossa; family Ampullariidae; genus Lanistes; species Lanistes nyassanus. The sequence continues at coordinate 54,318 of SMGT01005974.1, forward strand.
TGGACAAAACATCACTTTAAATTTAATACAGAGGCCATGCTTGTTAATGTGATACTGTGAACAGAGAACCACATCCCACAGCATATTCAGGGGTTTGTAGCCACACACGTGGGGCATATTAGACAGCATATTCAGGGATTTGTAACCATACACATGGGGCACATCAGACAGCATGAAAAGTCAACTGTCAATTCACCCTGGCAGTTCATGTGAAGTAGTGTTTGCAGACGACTACATTTAGACTTTTGTAATGACCTGCAGCACCACGTGGGAACTACAGGATTCACTGAAGATTATTGCAAGTGGTGGTTAATTCATTCTGGCAATAATAAGACAAGCAAAATACTGTGTGGTGTCTGTTGTTGGCTGGTTTTCTGAATATCATTTATTTGAAGTCACATTTTTATGTGGGATGATCCCTCCTACCTTCCACCCCCCACCCCCAAAAGTAAATTGCCCTGAAAATAACTCAGCTCTCTCAGATCATTCAACATACACTTGCAACTTGATCAGCTTGGTGTAATGTTTGATAGAAAATGCCAGCATTGTCCTGATAACAACTGACCTGCTGGCATTTCTGAATAATGTGATAAAATACACCCAACTGCCGGAATTCTGTGTCACAGAAAGCTTCCTTCGCACTGACAAAACACTGTGATTGGCAACAACACGTACACTTACCAATGTCATTCTGTCGGATTGCATATGTACATGGTCTGACAGTAAATAAAAGAGGAAATGAGCCAAGCTACAAACAACATAGACACAGTCAACAGTTTCAGGGCATTGCCCTTCGTCAGGACAACACAAACATAAAAACAAAAACAGATAAAGACAAAAACAAGCACTTAGCCGAGTGAAGTCAAGTAAGTCGTAGTGTGGGACGAAACTACTGGGACAGGATAGATTTTAAAATGTGGCTTGCACGGGAGGTTGTGCATGTAGCCAATCAGATTGCGATCTTTTTCTGCAGTTGCAGCCAATCACATGGCAGTAGGGGTTACAGGGTGGTGGGCGTAGGTTGCCAAGAGCATTTGTTTCTAAAGGAACCAAGAAGATTAAAATAAAGGTATAAAGAGAGAAACAGTAGATTTAAAAGGTGAAAGAGAGAAAAGAGAAGAGTTCACTAGGTGAGGGGATAGAGAAGAGGGTGAAGGGGAGCACAAGGGGAAGGAGTTGAGTGAGGTTCAGTACTGTGATCTCCTGTCCTGTCCCAGCAGTTGCATCCCATGCCGTGCAACCTGCTCGACTTCAGTCAGCTAAGTGCCTGTTTTTCATCTTTATGTTTGTGTGTCCTGATGAAGGGGTAATGCCCCCAAACCGTTGACCCTGTTTTGTTTGTAGTTTGGCTCAGTTTCTCTGTTGTTAACTTAGCTCTTATTTCCAAACAGCAGCCAAGTGTTGGTTTTTTGTCTGGCAACACCCAAAGGTACTGGCAGTCCCCAAAAGTTCACTTGTCAGGACGGATGTGCTTGGGAGCTGCATGTTGGATGGTTTCTTGCTTGTGTTTGGATGGTCGCCTGAATGTCACTCTTCCCTTATTTTGCTTTCAGTCTTTTTTCGTAACCCCAAGGAGGAAATTTATTTCCTAATTTGTCTAGGGCTGTGTGTGCGTGTGTGCGTGGGTGGTCTCTGCAGTTTAACAGCTATCAATTCCCTTAACATTACTTTGGGGTATATATAAATGGTCAACATGCACACTTGAATCATAAATTAATAGAAATGTAGAGTAAGAGAGATATTTAGTATTTACTGTTATTTTGTACTAATTGTGCTGTAGCAACTGCTGCACAGTTTTAGCACAAATATGGAGGAAGGCAAACCATTTTTCTGCTCAGTCATTTTCCTTTTGGAAAAATCTCTCATGTAGTCATGTTTGGACTGCGAAGTAAAATGCACAGGCATAGAAAAGTACAAGAAAATTTCTGATAAAAGCTAGAGGGTCAATGAATGAAGGAGTTTCAAGGTAATCCCTTTCATACTGAAGTTGGCCATGTTTGGAACTTAAATTATGCACATTCAGAGGAGCTTGGTTTAAAGCTGGTTCAAATGGTTTCAGATGTGTGTTTTCTTTGGGACAATTGTATTTCTTGTGTAATAGTGTACAGTGCTTTCAACAGGCCACTTGTTCTCGACTTCCCTCTTCCTTCACTGATGCATCTCGCAGAAACAGAAACATGAGTCAAAACATCAGTATTCTGGCCTTCTCAAATCAGTGAGTATATGTCAAAAATATCCGTTGGACATGCTAGCATGTATCTTGCAGTGCGAGGTTAAACCGACATTTTTAAAAAAAAACCTTATCATTGTAAGTGTGGGAAATCTACACACACATTTCTAAAATAATTATCAGCAGTAAGGTAAAAGAAAATGCAAAGACCAAAAGTTAGTCATGTAGCAAAAGAAATAACTTGCATGTTTCTGAAAAGCTTAAACTAGTTTTATTCTACAGTGTATAAAAAAATCTAAAACTATCAATCACCCAGGCAAGATACCACAGAGCACAAAGTTTTCAAAAATGGGCCACAGATGATGATACAAATTTCTCCACAAAGTGATGGTGTAATTTTCTCAGCAAACTGATTTCAGACCTGCTGAAAGACCTGTTGGCATTCATCCCCCAACCCAACATCCCAGGATTCCCAGCGCAATGAAAACAGCGTTAAGATTTCTAAACAGTACATCAGATTAGACTTAATCAGCAATGCTCAACAGACATTTATAGACTTCTATGTACATCTATTCTACTGGTAGTAATTTCTCCAAGACTTTTCCTTAAAACCTGGTCTTCACCAGTCTACTGCTCATGTACATTATGGACTGAATGTAAATGAAAATATTTTAATGTTGACCCTTGATGCTTTGGGGTGTGGATCAACATCTGCATACTGTTCAACCATCTAGTGATGGCCTATCTATGGTGGGTCATTTCTTACATCCCTGAACTAAACAGTTACTAAAAACATTTTTCCTTGCCTTGATTTTTTTTATCTTTCTCTCTCTCTCTCTCCCCCCCCCCCTTCATATTTTCTAATATGTACATCAAGCCCATAGACAACGTTTCATGCAATGAAATGCTGAAAAGGGGGGAAACAAACCACACTGAAAAGTAATCAAATGAAAACCACAAACTTCACAACTGTTCAAGAACCTGAAATGGTGAAGTCTACAGGCCGAGGCATCATAAGGCTCTTTCTGGAATGGTCCTGGCTGTTTTAAACTGTCGCCATGCGACAAAACAGATTTGCAATGATTGTCTTGCCAAGAGTGCTGTTCTCATGTTTCATGACATCTGAAAAATTGACATGACCAATGTCACAAAATATGTTGTCACTACAACGCTGTGCAGTGAAACACTTTGATTACAGTAGTCCACATTGCAGGTATACGCCCGGACTGATATGCCATTATACTTTGTTGTATACTCTCCATCACTTTGCAGGTCTGTGCATGTCCTTGAAACCTCCACAATGCGGACTTGGTTTGCTGAAAAGAAAAGATCATGATCGGTCTAGTTGAAATGTGCAAGATATTATATTTATCAAGGTAACTAGCTTCACATTGCACACCTTTTTCCTTTGGGGAGGGGGCCATATTAACCAGAATTAACAGCTACAAAATAATAAAAAGTGCTTCATGTGACAAAAGACATCCGTTGTACTAATATGTACTACTGACACCTGGGTAAAGCCACTTGATCTAGGAAACTCAGTCATTTGTGCATTCAAACATTCATACTGATGGATGAAATTAAAGTGTGTTTTACAAAGTTGTTATCCTTGTCAAACTACCACTGCTAGAATCAAGTTGTCTTGTTCATTTATGGAATTTGCATAACACTCAAGCCATCTCAATGCAATTGTAATATTCACCCAAGCTGGTCAAGTCAACTTGGTACAGACAAACCACAAGCAGTCAAGTAGATGAGCTAAGTTGGAAAAGCTTTCATAGTGGTGCTGGTCCTTAAGGAACAACCAACCCTAATTTTTCAAACTGTTTTCTATTTCTCTTCTGTTAAAAACTTTGGACACTAGATTGAACATTACTGTACGAATAAAGCTAAAGCTATGTGGACTACACCAGTACATGCTCTGTGATGACAAGTTTTCAAAATACAGTGTAGCTAAACTAGTGCATCCTAATGAATTTATAGCCCGTTCACTTATAGTTTAATGAATACGAGAGGAAAATCAGTCAAGACAACAAGGTAACGCTGGTTTTTTGCCGCAGGTGTAGAAGGGACGGGCTTACAGTAGCGTTCACCCCGGTACTTGACGCATGTCCCGTCATCGCAGCGAGTGGCTGCTGTAGTTTTCATCCAGAAATGATCGCCACATCCATCATCTGTTTGGCTGAAGCAGTTATAACATCTTGGGGCTACACCTAAAATTAATGGCAATAAAATGGCAATAAAAGACAACCCAACCACTAACGTTATCCAAATAAACGTACCCGTTTCAGCAGAGGAGAGAAAAATAGCCCTTAAACCAGCAACTAAAATACACTGGGAAGAAAAGTATAAAAAGGAAACCAAAGGCACCAGGAGAGAATTAGAAGAACTACCAGGTAACGAACTAGTACTGTTCCATTCCAACAGATCCAACCAAAGTAGGATAGCCAGAATGAGACTAAATGGAGAATACCACCTTAACCGTAAAGACCCAGTAACCTGTAGTTGTGGAGACAGACTTAGTACACATGTCCTGCTAGAATGTAACCTGTAGTTGTGGAGACAGACTTCGTACACCACATGTCCTGCTAGAATGTAACCTGTAGTTGTGGAGACAGACTTCGTACACCACATGTCCTGCTAGAATGTAACCTGTAGTTGTGGAGACAGACTTAGTACACCACATGTC
>SMGT01005974.1:64423-76889 GCA_004794575.1 Lanistes nyassanus
CTATGCGGCCTCTGGGGTTGCTAGCCCTGCGGGTCCCTACGGGGCCAAAGAGTTAATAAGATTTCAAACTCTGTTGCTGCTTGCAGCTAGTAGTTGTAGATCACCAGAGGTTAGTTGCACTTTAGCAAGCACCATTAATAGAGCTCAAGATTTGTTTTGCAGGCAGCAGTGATTGATTACAAAATGAATCTTCCAACTGAAGAGAGAGAGGATGAAGATATGCTGTCATAGAAAAGGGGTTTTGAATGTACAGTTTTAATGGAATTCAGTGCCAGTGAGAATTTCTTTTGCTGTGTGGGTGTGTGGAGTGTGGAGGACCTTTTGCTTTTGGGGGAAGTACGGTGTTACATTTTCTTTTTTTAATAACAGATTTGAGGGCTGGAATGGCAGTAACATTAGATGTATCATGTCACTTGCAGAGCTGTACAGCAAACTGTAGGGAATAGGTTTATAACCACAGGTGTGATTGTTGTACATCAGCCTACAGCCAGCTGTGTTAAACAAAAGTTCATGTAGCCGGTGAGTTGTGCTTGAGGAAGAGAGCGTACACACATCTTATTTTGAGGCATATTTGTCATTTGCATGCATGCATGTTTGGGGACTTCCAGTCCCAAGGCACACAGTGTCACTGGTTCACCACAGTTACAGGCATCATCTTGGGGTCCAATCTGGAGGCAAGCACACTGTCTCTCTGGGCTTATTTTTATCTCTCTGAAATGGTTGTGTGCACAGTTGAGGGCTTTGTGTCTGTGCATCCATGCGTGATTGCATCTGCATGTGCCCATGTATGCCAGTGGATGTGCAGTTACTTTTATGACTCCTGACAGGATATTGTGCATGTGTGTGTGCACTTGTTGGAGGAGGAAAGCGGTGTGATTGTGTTTAGAAACGCATGCCAGAGGTATGTGCAGGAACAAGTGTTTATATATGCATGCCAAGTTACATTAAAAGCAAAATGCACATTTTGCAGTGGATTGATGTTTACTGTAATGTGATGACTGTCAGTGTTTCAGAGAGTGGATTGATGTTTACTGTAATGTGATGACTGTCGGTGTTTCAAAGAGTGGATTGATGTTTACTGTAATGTGATGACTGTCGGTGTTTAAGAGAGTGGATTGATGTTTACTGTAATTTGGTGTCAGTGTTTCAAAAAGTGGATTGATCTTTACTGTAATGTGATGACAGTGTCCATGTTTCAAAGAGGTGAGACGTTCTAACAGGAGATAGAGGAGGAAAACACCGTCTTCGAAGTGCGACACGACACATGGGTATCAAACCAGTGTCTTTGGGTTCAGAGACCAGTGCTCCAACCACTCCGCCATCCACTTCCCAGAGTGGGTGTCTTAAGATTTTGTTTGAATGGATGGTTGACTCAGAGGCCATGGTTTGCTCTCATGATTTTGTCCGAGTGGTGGGTTATTTCAGAGAGAAAGTAGTGCTTTCATGCTGTGTGTGTGGGGATAGGAAAATGGGATCCCACTAGTAAGCTGTGCACCAGAATAAGCATGGGACTAATACATCAGCTGCAAAAGCCTGCTCCATGTGGAGAAGCAGTTTGTTGGGAAGGCGGAAGAGTATTCCAAAATCAAATCGCCATTTAAAAAGGGAGGGAAATTTAACCCTAAATAAAAAGTAGAATATAAGAAAGATGTAACATTTAGCACTTAGGGATGGGTCAGTAGGAAACAGCCACCAAGGACAGCAACAACAGCAAGCCACAGCAGCAGGGAAACCACAAAACAACAGCCACCACCAGCTCAGCCGCCGCAATCAGAGCATGCCCCCAGCCACCACCGGCAGATGGAAGCACTTTCCCCAAAACAAACTGCAACTGAGTATTGGTTTCCAAGTGTTTGCATTTCTCCAACACACCAGCATACTCGCCACATATCCTGGGGCAGTCCTGTCATTTATCCGACACATCAGTCCACTATACCTACATAGTGTTAATTCTGTGATACACCTCTGATATGTGTTTACAAAATTTTTTTAAAAATCCCATGTAGACATCCCTGTTTACCTATAAATGATTGCAGACCAGGGTTCATGTTCATGGCCAGTCATCTTACCCATTGGTTAAACTGCCCTCCCTTGGGTATGAACCCAGTAGATGTTAACTGATGGATAAACTCACTTGTAATTAACAAGCCCTGAGATATCACAGATTACTACTCAACTATTTCAAGCAGGGGTGATCTCCAACACTGTGCAGAAGCGTGCATGCATAAATGTGGCGTTTGTGTCGAGGCCACGTAATCTGCAGCACATATTTTTCTGAGAAGTCACTGGCCAGTGACGATGCAGTGAGGCCATGTATCTCTGGTGGAAAGCTAAGGAAAAGGTTGGATTTTTTTTAACAGATAAAAATTATTTCCATCACAATGAAATATGTGTGAAAGGTATATGGGTTTGAAAGCTTACTGTCTGCGTCACTTTGACGGCCATGGAACTGTAGTAATACAACCGTTATCATGAAATGCATTGTAGCAGCTTGTGAATGCAGTGGATGTTGAAAAACATCGTTATTGTAGTTACCCAAATTGGGTATGAAGTTACGGTTGGGAGAACCTTCTGATAAGTTACCCACTGGGTAGCAAGCTTAGGTAGGCTTACCCAAGGGCCCTTCATAACTTCAAGTTGGTGCTACCTCACAGGTAGCCAATTTACCCGGTCTTGGTAGGCTTACCCATGGGCCCTGCATAACTTCAAGTTGCTTTTACCCAGTGGAGTGGCGGCTGATTTGCCTAGTCTCAGTGGGTTTAACTGCTGGCTACAGATGTTTCATGAATGCATCCCTGCATGCCTCCCTTAACAAATTCTTCCAGTATGATGCAGAGTAGGACTAGCACCAAGTCACACTTGCTGTGAGTGCAGATATCCCTCTGATGTTGACACAATGTTGTGAATCAAAGAACAGTAGCATTCTGTAACAAATCCCCAGTTCTATTCCAGCAGATTGTCAAATCTTTCAAGTCCCAAGTCTTCCATGTAGGTATTTACTCTCCTTCTGAACTAAATAAATCTGACTGCACAAATGAAAGCTTTCAATGTAATACACTGCATTGGCACACAGGTGCACTAAGACTTAATACATTTTCATCAGCTGTTATCTGCTGTTTTTACTGAAAAGCAAGCTGCAGCATACATGACCCCACCCCTTCCCAGCTACTTGGCTCGCAAACAGTGTTTCAGCCCTGAATTTCGCAACCTTGTTCACACAAAGCACAAAGAAAGCACTGTTACACATCCAACACAAAATGTGATAACGTTTACTACCACACAACTATGCCTGAGGTATTTACAGTCTGACAAGCTGCACATAAATACACGATGCATCAGGCTTACACTACTGCTCTGGTTGGTACTCCTATCTGTCTGGGCAGATACTAAACTTCTCATTCAGTGTTTATGTGTACTAATATCAAAAATATTTTGCTTCTTTGTAAGAAGATAATGTTAGGATGTTTTAGGAATCAAAAAGATTGCACTGAGAATGTCAAATATAATAATTCCACAGCAAGTGACTTTTAGCCAAATGCTTATGTTTATAAGATGGCAAAAAGGTCAGTAAGCTGTATTAAGATGGTGCAAGCAGGTCACCAAGCTGTGAGGGCAAAAAGTCACAAAGACCTATTAGGATGGTTGAGGTCCCTAAGATGTAACTGCATTGGGGCATGTGAAGGAAGAAAGCACACTAACGTGCCACATGAAGGAATAAGCACATTAATGTGGAGGAAGAAAGCACACTAATGTGGGGCATGTGGAGGAAGAAAGCACACTAACGTGCCATGTGAAGGAAGCACACTAACGTGAGGCATGTGGAGGGAGAAAGCACACTAACGTGGAGCATGTGGAGGAAGAAAGCACACTAACATGTGCCATGTGAAGGAAGTACACAAACGTGAGGCATGTGGAGGAAGAAAGCACACTCACTAATGTGAGGCATGTGGAGGAAGAAAGCACACTCACTGTTTATTTCACAGTTCAACTAATATCATCCTATCCTGTGCTAGTTGGAGAACTGAATGACTGTAAAAAGCTACCCTAACAGCATGTGAGTGCTAACCCTGCTTGATCCCTTGCCCAATCTTAGGAATACTATTTTGTAACCAAACAAACATGAGATACCTATGATAATGGATATAGATAAGAATAAACATATAGTTAAAAGTCTAATGAACATTGGAATTTTTACAGGTTTTCCTGTGCTCTCTGTTGTTTCACTGAATGACCACATGAATAAAATGCCAAATGCAGTGAGGTAAATGCAAGATTGCTTTAATGGGCATAGAACTGATGCACGTCTGTCACAGTAAGCACATCATAAGCTGCACAAATTAAAAGCAACTATTCTGCAGTACAGTTTTTACTCTAATAACATTCGTTGCTAGACCATATTCTTTCTGTATATTTACATTTATACCCAGATAGCTCTGAACAAAACTATTTAGCAAGTGAGCCTATGGTCCCAAAACAAGCTGCCCAATGTCTGTAAAAGGCATGCAGCTGAATGCTTAGGGAAGCATCAAAGGAGAAAATCTCCCCATTTTTAGGAACTGTATCTGAAATGGTGGTGTCAGACTGGGACAGAAACCAGTTGCTCAGAGATAAAAATTGCCAATGTTCTTTCGTAGACAAGGGATAGGGATTGATAGAAGGTTGGAGGGTTTTTTTTAATGTCAAAAAGAAAAATTCCATCAGTTATGACCCAAAGACTGAGAGCATATAAATATGAACTGAGCGCACATATGAACCGACCGCACATACATATGAACCGACCGCACATATGAACTGAGCGCTTTTCACAACGATGCGGATATGATTGTCACTAACACCCTGTTGCGAAAAAAAAAAAAGCTTTGTAACCTGTATGTGCATCCACTGTGAGCTTTCTCAGTTCTACTATGGGCATCCATTGTTTCAGTGCATGAGCACAGTTTACAAGTCACACCATTTGGCTTATCTCACTGCATGGCAAAAACTGTACACTGGCATCTTTTAAATAAAATAATAAACAGGCTTGCTAATCTTTACACTGATACCAAACTGTTAAAGGTACTCTCGACACACAGCCACTGGAACAAAAACAATGTACTCCTTCTAAAACACTCAATACACATACTTATCACAGCTACAATTTAAGTGTCTCAAGATTACTTTGGTGAATAATTAAATTATATGGTTGTTTGTGTGACTGTGTCTACCGTGGTAAAATGGTTTTAAATTGGCACAATTCCAGATACTAGCAGCTGCCTCTGCTGAATTAGAACAATTTGCATGAAAGTCATGACAACAGCTGCTTTAATGGCTGCAGTTTTCTTAGCTGATAATCCTGCTTACGATGTTAAAGTTGGCTGTGAGATTTTCCCACAAGAAGCTATGAAGCAGATGATAAAATTTCCTGGAAGTTTAAATTATATAAGCATATTTTCTTGAGCTTATAAGAAGTCTTGCAAAAACCCATTGAAAATATAGCATGCTTGGTAAGACGTCACTAGACAGCTATTACGTGTTCTTGGCATTAAGTGGCAGGGTACCTTTGTTTAAGGATGCTGACTCATTCAGATACATTTTTGACAAGTACTCTCTCTTTTCCGCAGGTTAAGTGGCAACTTAAAAAACGGTAAGCTTTGCAGAGTAATGGATGAAGATCCTGAGTTGTTGGAACTCTCTCTCTCTCACACACACACACACACACAAAGAGCAGGAAAATGTAACCCTTTATAAATCTGCAAATACTTCATAACTCAATATATACAGCCCCTAAATATCTGCAGCAAAAATGTCGTACTTTGTGATCTATATGTAATACATGTACCTATCACCAGGTAGCATGGACCCACAAATTCATTTGCAGAAGTTCTAATTACTTCTCCAGTGTGAAAAAAGACCTTTGTATTTTGAAATGCTGAACTGGGAGTTATGATAGCTGCTCACCTTGTCAGGTCGTGGTATACTACAGAGTAACTAAGGCCGTCTGACCACGAGATTGCCCACCTAGCCACCCACAGATGAAGGGCTTGTACTTAAAATGTAGCCCTCAGCGGACCAAGAGTCAAAGACAAGTGCCACTGCATCTCCTGGCCTAACCTAAACTGCTCATTTCCATTCAAGGACATGTACATCTACATTGGATTTTGCTGAGAAAACTGTTTTAAGCAGTAGTTGTCTTTGTTTAACATGCAACATATTGCTAGTGATCAAAGCTGTAAGTTATCATTTGTGCTGGTAGTAGTTCAACAAATAATTAGGTTATTAGATTCCCTTGTCTCTGAAAACCCCGACATATTGCCTCCCTTACATATGTATTGTCAAGTCCTAACCAATCAGTGACAATGTTCCACCTCCAAAGTGTCCGTCCATGCACAGCCAGTGGTGTCAAAGAGTACTGGTCTGCACACAGCCCTACTGGGATTGCCCCCGACCCATGGGTTTGGCCTTCTGTAGCCTTCACCTACAGCATGAATGGATAGCAAACGCTGTGAAAGTGGGGCAAGCTGCTCTAGCTGCAGCACGATGACTTGTTCTTTGGCACTTTGTTCAGGTCCACAGTGTTTCCATGCACTTGTCTCAGCTCCATCTGGTCTTCCATTTCTTTCAAGCGCCTCACTGCAGCGAGGAAAGCCAAATTTACATTGGTGGCATCCTTGGCACTGGTTTCAAAGTATGGGGCATTGCCTGCTGTTGCACACCATGCACATGCATCCTCAGAACTCACAACACGGTTTTCAACGTCCACTTTGTTGCCAAGGATGACAAATGGGAAGTTCACCCCATCCTGGATATCAGCATAGTAGAGAAATTCCTTGCGCCACATTGCCAAGTTGCGAAAACTCTGCATGTCATCCACCGCAAATGTCAGGAGACAGCAGTCAGCACCCCGATAAAATGGTGTTCGTAGACTCTTAAAGCGTTCTTGGCCTGCTGTGTCCCAAATCTACATTGGATCATGCAGAAAGAAAAGCTTTCCTTCAATCAATAAAACAAAACATCAAAACTAACCATTAATAGTGAGTTTTTTTAACCATTTTCCAATACACTCAATGTGAGACATGGGGTCAGTGTTCTCTTGTATCAATTAGATGGAGCAGTTTTAGAAGAAAGGGAGTCAGTAAAGTTTGGGTCAGCAAATCAAAAAAAGACCGTGAGAAATTTGTGTAAATTTATTGGTATTATTATCTCTTTTCACTTAGTATTCCACCTTTAAGTTGTAAATGTTCACCTGTTATAGTGCTGTTTCAGTTTGTTATTTGTATTTGATATGGATTTTGTTCTATGTATTTCTGTTACTATCAAAGCTAAAAGGCCCCCCAGGGCTAAAAGCTTTACAATAAAAAAGTTCAAAGTTCAAAGTGATCAGTAACAACTAGAGAAGCCTCGGGTAAATGGATCCTTCAACCATACTGTTGTAATCAAGGTGCAGAATTCTGCTGCTTGATGATCTGTTCAACGATTTTGCTCAGCGGTGTATAAACAATCCTTCAATGGAATTTGTGGGACTGTGTTGTTGTTGCAATTGGCTGATCGAGAATGCTAGATGATTAAGAACCCGCACTGAGAGCTAGATGCCGGTGCCTGACAGTCAACTTCCTGTCTACATCTCGTTTGGCCAAGTTCTCTTTGTTGTACCTTTATTACGCCAAGCCGCAGTCACCCATTTCTTTTCTCTTTACTTCAGTCTTTCTCTTGTTGTAAGGGACTGATAGTTATCGGTGTCAATCATAAAGGACTTGCGACTGACTTTTTGTTTACAAAGCTGTGGTATTTTTATGTAGCATCAAGTTCATAAACTCACTTTATGGAATCATTTAGGCAAAAATGAAAAAAACCCACTCTTTTTCTGTTTAAATTGTTATTTTAAATGATGTGTGAATGAAGTTTGTGTTGTTTGTGATTTACAGCGGTACTTTTCTGAGGTCACATGACAATCGTATGGCTACAAGGGCTGGCAGCTTGGTAAAACTAACCTGAATACGGGAAGCTCCAAATGTACTCCTGTTGTTTTTCCAGTGCAAACATATATATAGGACTTGGCTTTCAAAGAGCAATAGGCTCTCCAGCTCTGGCACCATGGACACCCATGCACAAGGCTGACTTTTTAGGCAAGAAAGCCTTTCTTCTTATATTACACATTGGGCAGGATATACTTCAAATGTTGTCTAATTATCATTTCCGCAATCCTCATATTGAAATGAGAAATTTATAAATGTGAATCTGTCCCACTTCAAAACGTGTGTTACTGTAGCTACAGGTTTTTTGATGGACATAGCAATACAGAGCAAGGCATCTCCGCCATTCTCACCTGCATTGTGTAGGTTTCATCATCAACAGTGACATCTTTATTCAAAAATTCCACACCGATTGTGTGGAAAGACTGAGCATCAAACTTGTTGCTAACAAAGCGATTCATCAGGGAGGACTTGCCGACCCCTCCGTCGCCTAACAGCACCACCTTCAGCAGCTTGGTCTTGCCAGACATGATGGCTGCAGTCACTGGGTCTCTCACCACACAGCTGCTCACTGCCTTCCGTGTTTGGATTCAGAAAGCCCGCCGCAAAGATGTGATGAAGAATTTTGTTGCTGAACTTTCATTACTTTTTCTCCAAAGATGTAGGGTTCTGTGGTGGCTGTCTGGGGGAAAAAACAATCAAAATATTTTAAACATAATTTTCAGTCTTGCACTGATGATGTACTTTGGCAAAATATACATGTGATCACCACAAACTGTTATACACAAAGTTAGCCCATGGACTGATTGGTTGTTTGTTGCATAATGTCCCGCCATAAACTACATGCATATCACGACGATGTTGCTTAGACAAGTGCTGCCACACGTGGGACTGTTGTAACAACACGGGCTTCAGTCCCACCCAGTCACACTATACCGACACCAGGCCAAGTCCCAGTACTGTTCCCTATAGTGTCTGGCCCGGCAGCTACTAGACTGACAATTTTTAAGTCTTAAGCATGACTCAGCCAGGGCATGAACCACTGACCTCCCGCCTCAGAGGAAATCTCAACCACCAGACCACCAAGGCAGTCAGCCCAAAGACTGAAGATGGAGTCTAGTCAAATACAACAACAACAACAACAAAGGGTATTTATGAGTCCAGATATTTATCCATCTACATACTATAAAATTATACATGGTACAAACAAATCATTCATAACATTGTGAGAGCACAGAATGTTAGTTTAAATGTATTATGTATTAGTATTAATGTTAGTTAAAGTGTATCTTGAAATTTTCTTCTGCAGAAAGATTGTATTGTCACCGCTTGTAGCCATCTTCACACAGCAGATTTATCACCACCTCCTTTTATCAGTAACAAGCAGTGAAATTATACTGCAGAAGTAGCAGAGCTCAAAGAAAGCCTTGTGCTGCTTGCGTTAACAACAACCATGATAAAATGTCATGTGATAAACTGACAATGTGATCCATTTGTGCAGCTGATAAATTTATTCGTAAGCACATGAGGATGACTAACACAATAGTAAGACTATGATGAAGTGGGTTAGTCAACACCACTAGTGTCATACTAAGTTAAATGATACATCACCAAATAACATTAAAAAGCAAGAACTTAAAACATGTGGACCGTGCAGCGTCTGATAAATTTTGCATTTCACTACAAGTAAAATGCAGAAATATACCACAGATCATGGCTTTCACTTGCACTTGCAGTATATGTGCTAATAGGCCAGAGGATGGGACTATTCCAGAGAAAAATGGATTTTTTTTTAAAAAACATTTGCATACAGATGTATTACAAAACGCTTTTGAAGCTACTTAATAAACTCTGCTACCAGACCACTTAAGTCTATGTAAGCAAAATACCAATGCACTTGATAGAATTATGTCAAAATTTGAATTGTACAATCCTAATTGTACCAAGAGTTCTGTGGCAGACCATAAACTGATAAAGGGGCACTCTATATCAAAATGGGTTTATTGGTATCTCTGATCTCTTTATATCTTTCTGTTACATTCAGTTATTCTAGTTTAATACTGTTTCAATAACATATTACAATTCTAACGTTCAGATGGTAAACTACAGCCACAGATTGGTCATCAGTATCACAAAAATATGATTTCTGAATAAAGGATTGACATTTACTGATTTGGTTCACGAAAAGTCCACTGGACACTGGTAATGAGAACCCCTACACAGGTTTACCTTATCGGCTGTAGAAGCAAACTTCCGTATAGTCCTAGTTCTTCACAAAGTCTTTACAGTAAACAATGGAACTAAGAGGGATGAACCGGCTTAATATTAATACATATCTATCTCCCAACTCGCCACTTAGTAACTACAATTGTACAAATTACAATCCTCTCCCATTCGTACTAAATTAATCTAATTCTGAAGTTTCGAATTTTTATTGTGGAAAAATTTTGATCAGTGCAATACAAACTGAAATTGAAAATAACGTCGATGTTTTGCTTTCCCCAGTAAGGAAAGAAAGCTCTGCAGTGAAACTAAACTTTTTATTATTAAACTAAAGCATCTGTCCACGAACTGACGAAGTGTCGTAAGAACCTGGCATACGTTACGCCCAGCAAAGAAATGAAACATCAAAGACGAAAACAAGACTAATAAAGAGACAAGCACTTTAGTCTATACCTGATAGTAGACACGCACAAATACGGGTAATCACAGATCTCAACGAACAATTAGCTGTTCAAAATAATCGTACATGTTCGTCCATGATACAGGGGCTGACGTCACTTAAGGTCATGTGATTCGTCATGCGACCACTACACGATCGCTTCCTGTTACCATGGGTATTTAACAGCGCTCACTCACACAAATAGCTATGAATGCCCCTTTTTTTAATTCAAGTTTCAGTTCCGCTTTTGAAACTCACATATCGTTTTTGTAGAAAGTTGTGAAGATTTGCAAACTTTTTTTCTCCTTTGAAGATAATCGGTGATTCGATCAGTGAAAAAGAAAACTATATAGATCACTAACCAAGCAAAAATACTAAAATAGAATGTAACAAAGTCAACGTTTCGGGCCAGTGCTCCTTTTTCAGGACGACACAGACGAGATTCAGGTTCAGATTCGTCTTTATTTGAGAGGCCTTAGCCTATTACAATGACGTGATAACACAAACAGGGTGACAGGATCATGAGGATGATAATAATAGTGAATAACTTAATTAACAGACAGGATCAAAAGGTTCGGCGTAATAAATATAAACTTATCCTTAACAAGAAAATACACAGAGATAAAAGCACGGTCGAGTAGGACCCTAGCCAACAATTAAAAGCATCATCACTATGTATAATGATCGAGTGAATGAGTGCAGCACTTTAAAACGCCTTTTAATTGCGAGCAGACAACGATGTCGACCCAAAAGAGCTGTATAGCAGTGGTCATGTAGACAATGAAAATGTTCAGACAGACGAGTTTTAGATGCGCCGATCAGAAGTGAAGAGGTGGTTGAAGCCATTAAAAATCTGAATGTAATGGTAGAACAGCTAGGCTGGTTCTACAGGAAAGGTTACTCCACCGGTAGACCAGATATTAATTTTGTATGCCCTCTGGTACAGCGTCAGCTCAGTAAGGGTGAACTATATGCTTGTTTCGTTGACTTCCAGAAAGCATAGTGGACAGAACCCTGCTTTGGTCTATTCCTGGAAAACAATTATGAGTAGCACAAAATGATATATTTTTTAAAAAGCATGTATAAACAAGTAAAAGCATGTATTAAGAATATTAATGAATATTCAAACATTTTCGAGTGTAAATTTTACCTCGAGCAAGGCTGTCTGTGTAGTCCACTCCTTTTCTCTTTTATCGAGTTGGCAAAGGATATGATTGAAATTAATTGGTAAACATATGGGTTACAGTTCACATCCGAACAGAGAGTTATACGCGCCAGTGGGCCTACAAAATCAGCTGAGTCCCTAATATCTTTCCTGATAGCTTTCGTGTGTCTGTAAATTTAGAGAGAGAGAGAGAGAAAAAAAGGCGCGTAGTTTTCAGAAATGGTTTTCTTGGAAGGAGCGAACGGTGGCAGTATATGGTATAGGGACCAAACAGAATTAAGTAGTATAGTGCGTTTTACTTTCTCCACACAACCGAACATAAGATTGATGACAGCAGATCCGATGGCAAAAGCAAAAAAGCAAACTGAAAATGATGCAAATCTTTAAAAGTTTGGGGAGATTAGGTTCTGTTCCTTTAGTGTCTTTATAAAAATTTTCAATTGTCAGATTCAACTTTTGCATGGCGCCGAAATATCGGGCACCCAAACAGTATAAAAGAAAAACAAGTGACTGCAGCTTGGAGGATAAACCCAAATTAAATGTAAAACAAGGGAACTGTACCAAGCTAGAAAGGGACAAAGACGAAGACAATCTACATGTTTCGGGGCACTACCCCTTCATCAGGACGACACACAAACGACGAAAAAACGAAAAGGAAAAAGACTTATCTGCAGTAGAAGTGGCGCATAG
>SMGT01005974.1:92054-122131 GCA_004794575.1 Lanistes nyassanus
AATGCTGTGTGAGCCGCACCCGCAGGCGCGTTCGGACATTTTCTCATGAAACCCTTGCCGCTACTTCCGGGTTTACCGCCTACTGCCGTTCGGCTTATCATTGTTGTTCACCGTCAACTACGATCACTTCCGCTGATGTTGGTCCCTTGCCACCATGCTGCGTGGACCTTCTTCTGTGGCTTCAGTCTCACCTGTCTCTTCTTCCTCCTAAGCACGTCCCTTCCTAGTTCTGTGGTTGGCCCAGACACTCTTCAGCCTAACTTCTTGTCACCCGTCCACTGGCTTCACCGGCTCGGTGTCCTTGTCCAGTTGGGGTGAAGAGTAGCTCGGAGGCTACTCTGTAGGACCTTGAGGGGTAGGGACGGCCGCTTGACCACCCAGGTCAGGCGGGCTATACCCTGGGTCTCGCGGCGCTGGGATCAGATTTTTTGCCTTTGTGGCATCATGATCCGCCCTTCGGCAAGGGGTTCTTTGACTCGCTTCAGCCGTGTCGTTGGGCAGTCTTTGACGCCATCTCTCTCAGCTTGGACGCTCCTGTGATGCCACTTCCACTGCTCTTGCAGTGGAAGGGGTCAAGGACGCAGGTGTCAGACGTCCTTCTGGTGAGACAGTTGGACCTGATGGAGGGGGTGTTGTAATGCATGTTTATCTGCTCCGCTCCCAAGCATGAAACTTCCCGTTCTGCTTCCGTCAGCTCGGGCGGGGTGCGGGCGGATGTGCTTCTCACCTCTGGCCACCCACTGGAAGTACCCCCTATTTCCTGGTGTGGGTAACGCTGACAGACCCCTACACGAGCTCACCCCTCTGACTCAGTGTGTTCTGCTGGGGATTGCAATCGCCCTCCTCTCCTGTCACTGGTAGTGCTGGCTAAACACGTACTTCCAGTGCATGGGGCTTCGCACTCCACACTTCTTGCCCCTCCTAGGAAGCACTAGAAGTGCTTGAGGGGGGATATGGCTCGGACTCCCAGCAGTCTGAATGAGTGGATATGAGGTCTCTCTCTTGTTTCCACTTCCTGTGGAGCGACTGACCCTCCTGCAGGAGGCCAACACCTGACTGTTTCTGGCAGTGCTGACTGGAAGTTGCAGAGGGTGACTCCTGCTGCTCTTCATCTTCTGGCTCCTCGGGTGTGGTCGGCGCTGTGTGCGGTATGGCACGTCATCCGCCATGAGCAGCGGGGCACAGGCTACCCCTTGGTGCATTGAGGTCCCATTTTTTTCACTTCTTCTGGGGCCTCTCATGTCACCAGGAGGAGGGCTCCTTTGGTGTTGCCTTGATTGTTGCCTGGCAACACCTGTCGTGTCAAGCCTCCTCCTAACCCAGGTAAGTTTTGTTTGCAAAGTAACTTTGCTTGTGGTTTGTTACAATCTAGTGCGGTTGTTTGTTTTTCGCCTCTATGCCCCACGATTGTAGGCATATTGGGGCGCGCAGGCGAGTTCGTCCGATCATAAGCACCGTGAGCATTCTTCCACCTCCGATTTTCGCCGCCGGCCTTCCGCCACGATTACTTCCTCCTCTCTCCATAGAGAAACGTCCGCAGAGTTTCCTGTTGATGTCCTTTGGGCTCTATCTCCTCTGCCATCTACTTGTGGTCCTGCGTCCCTGGCTGCACACTTCGTCCTGCTCGCTACTGGTGTCCATGGTAGATACAGAGGGGTTTCCTGGCCTGTCCAGCTGTCCCGGCCTCCTGTTCGCCCTTCAACGACAGCCCTGGATGTTGAGCCGCCTCTGCTGATGACATCTACAGGACAGAGTGGGGAGGTTAGCCAGCACCGCGCTCCTGCAGAAAGGGAGACTGCTGGTTTCCTTAGTCCCACACCTGCAGTCGGGGGGTTGGTAGACTTGCCATACCCCTGACCAGGCAATCTAGCCTTGAACACGGGTTTGCTTGTCGGTCCTGATGACGCCACAACCGCTGCTCTCGGAGTGGAGGGGCCGAGGGATTGCACTGTAAGTTGTTCCCTGTTCATTGGCGTGCCTGATGTGACGGAGGGGGAGTTGACGCTTTTATTGAGATGTTTCCTTGCATGCAGAAACGTCTCTGCTGGTTCTTCCGCCCTGCAGGGTGGCAGTGTTCTGGTGTGCATCCTCTCCCCTGGCCACTCCCTCGAAATGGCCACACTTCCATGGTTGGTCACAGACACAAACTTCCGCTGATGCGCTGGTCCATGAGTCAGGCCCACATCACGGTGGTCGGTTAAACGATCAACCACCCATTCTTTCCCCAGCAGGTACCAGTGGAGGGGGGTTACGCTGTTCCAGACTTCCCTCTCTACTCTGAGGAGTGGGAGGAAGCACTAGGTCGGGGCCGAGTCTTACCCTCAGGAGGTTGACCCGAGGACGAGAGACCTGCTTCTCTCTTCCGTGCTGTGTCAGATCCAGCATACCCTGTTGGCAGGTATCGCCCCCCCCCTCCCCATTGCGTATGAAATTGCGTACCAGAATTGGGAGAGCCGGTGTCCTACCTGTCTTCCTCCCACCTTCCGGTTCCATGGGTGGCGGATGTTCGCATTCTCGAATCTCCTATGGTACGTGCTGCAATACAGGAGATGTGGGATGACATCTGGTATCCTCTTGGCATGCAGGCCCCCAAGGTCTCTCGTCACTTCCAGTTTACCCCACCCTGGCCCCGATCGGTCGGATGCTGCCCCCACCTAAGCCTTATGCCCACAGGTCATGGCTATCCGACTCTGCTTCTGGCAGGGCCACTCCCACTTGCACAGTCCAACCTCAGCCTCCTTTGGTTCGCTGCATGTGCAACTATGGCTGGTATGCTTCATTGGTCAAACTTAGATCATTTTGAGTTGGCTTCCCACCGCCAGCTTGAACTTTGTATGGTGCTGTTATGGCCCTTGACCAGGCCATGTACAACTCAGATGGCTCTGGTTTCCACCGAGATGCAGACTTTTTTGCCTCACGTACTTGTTTCAGGGCCATAGCTGGTGCTCTGAAGTCCGTAGCACGCTATGCTTCTAACGCCTTTGTTAATGTTGTTCTCGCTAAGCGAGATATTTTTTTGACTGCTGTGCCTCCTTTGGTTTGCTGCATGTGCACCTACAGCTGGTACGCTTCATTGGTCAAACTTAGATCAGTTTGAGCTGGCTTCCCAACACCAGCTTGAACTTTGTATGGTGCTGGACTCTGCTGTTTTAACCCTTGACCAGGCCTACAACTCAGCAGGCACTGGATTCCGCCGAGATACAGACTTCGCTGTCTCGCATATCTGTTTTAGAGCCATAGCAGGTGCACTGAAGGCTGTGGACCGCTCCGCCTCTAGCGGCTTTGTTAACATCGTTCTCGATACCTTTTTTTGGCTGCTCTACTGGAACTTCCACGTTACGCAGCCAACAATTTGCAAGTTGCGTCATTCTTCCAGTCCTCCTTGTTTGGGCCTTATGCATAATAGGTGGCTCAGAAAGTAGCATCTGCCAATCAAGAGCACCACATGGCTGTCCTCTTCGGTGTCCACGGCAAGCGCAGAGGTGTCCCTGGTGGATCTCAGCCACTGAGGGCCAAGTGCACTGCACCTGGTCACAGACCCCAGTCAAGTGGTGGGCTCGGCTCTCCCCCTCTCCCACTAGGGGCAGGGGTGGCTGGGGTCATGGCAGAGGAAGACCTCCTTGCTCCCAGTGAAGGGGCCCCACTGCAGAATCACCAGCACCTCACCCACCCCAGGTTGGCGGCCTGTCCCGCGCCATTGGGGCTTGGGGCAACTGCGCCCACAGTGCATGGGTGCTCAGCATGATTCAGGTGGGGTTTTCCCTACTCTGGGACTTTTGTCCCACTCTTCTGGCGCGGTCACCTCTCATCTTTCCTCCTCCTGCATCCCAGAAGGTGCAGGCAGCGCTAGACATGGCAGTAACCACTCTCCTCCAATCAACTGTAGTGGAGGAAGTCCGCCTCTCCTCCCCTGGTTTTTACTGCCAACAGAAAGTTTTTCAGTTCAGTGTGCCCTGCCCTTTGGCCTCTCCCTCACCTCATGGGTTTTACCATGATGGTTCAAGAGCTTTGTGCACAGCTACGCGAACAGGGGATCCGTTTCTGGCCCTACTTGGACGACTGGGTCATCCTTGTAGCAGACGCTGCCTTCTGTGGTGTTCCTTGGACCTATACAATGTGCATTCGCAGCATGCTGGTCCCAGGCCTCCCAGGCATGGGACGAGCTGGTTCCAGATCTGGGTGCATTCACTCCACTTTTACAGCCATGGACCAATGTAACTTGGCTGTCTTCAGGCATCCCCATCGTGCCCCCCCCCCCCCAAGAGGAAGTCTTCACTGACTTCCCTGGTGGGGTGGCACAATCTGGTGTCATCTCCAGTCTTTGTCAGCTAGGTACCTCCTTGCGGGGCAATGTCACCCTTGCTTCATGGTATCGCATTGTCTCAGGTCCATTCCCCTCATTGCATCTCTGCCTGGGATCTTTTGCTAGTGTTAGCCTTGCTGCGCGAATCCCCCTACGAGCCGCCCACGCAAGCCTACCTACAGGATTTGACTCTTAAAACGGTTTTCCTCACCATGCTCACCTCCAGCCAGCGAGCCAGAGAGGTACATGCCCTCTCTGGAATGTCAGGATGTCAGGACCGAAGGTGATGGCTCCATTTCTCTGTCCTTCCTCCCAGAGTTTCGAGCCAAAAACCAACGACCAGATGACCCGTTCCTCTTGGTCTTGGTCAAATCCATGTCTACGGTATTCGAGCGGTCAGACCCTGCTGGTTGAATTGTCCGGTGCGCTCATTGTGTGAGTACAGGTGCTGCACGTCAGCCTCGTGCTCTAACACTCAGAGACGATTGTTCCTTTCCTTGCGGTCTGGTCACACTCACGACTTCTCAAAAGCTAGTATTTCTCACTGGGTACAATCTGTTTTCCGGAGAGCATACTCCTCTGTAGAAACCAGGGAGGAATGGCAGTCCTCCATCTTTTTATCAAAAGCCAGACTGCATGAAGTTTGGGAATGGGCGCATCACTTGCTGTGTCACAGTCCACTGCATTGAGTGACTTGTTGGCAGCACCCTATTGGAGGTCTGAAGACCCATTTATTAATTTTTATCTCCAGGACATTTCAGCCTCTGGAGAGGATGGGTGTTTTGGGGTGGGTGCTGCTGTGGTCATCCAGCACCTCTGGTGCGCCACCTCCTAACCCTGGTAAGTTTTTGGTTTTTCTCACCCACCTCCTTGTTGGGTCATGGTACAGTATTGTGACAAGAAAATACAAATTTCTTAACTAAATTTGAGTTTCTTTAGCAATACTTACCTTGACCCGTCATAGGCCCACTCTCCCTGCTGTTCCTTTTCAGGCTTTTGAGAAAGTCTGCTTGAATTGGTCAGTGAGTGGATCACATAGGGTGACGCATGAGTGTGCATGCATGGAGGGGTCTTACCAGGGTTTGTGAACAAAATTTTCGTGTGGAAGGTGCGGTTTGGGAACGCTAACTTGAGAATTTAGCACTTTGAGTCATGGTAAGTATTGCTAAAGAAACTCAAATTTAGTTAAGAAATTTGTATTTTCTTCTATGTTGACATATGCATCTAGGAGAAGATGGAGGAAGAAATATGTGTGAAACTGCCAGCAGTTGATACAAAGCATCTCCAACACCTGTTCATCAAGAGACTGGTCCTTCTCTCAGAGCCAGCATATGGTTACCACTTGGTAAGCGCTTGAACGTGTTCCTTCTTGGCCTAAATTTTGGACACAAAATCTCATGCACCATAGCTGCTTAAGTTACTAAATTCACTCTGTAAAGTTTGATAAAAGCAAAGAAACATGAAATAAACAAGGAAACGCATTACACCTGCCTCACAGGAAACAATATTAAAAGAGAGGCTCCTCTATACTTGCATCAGCAGGTAACACAAGCACCCTTAACTCTTTGCACTCATGGTGTAGATCTATGCATGATGTCGACGTTCCACAGATATTGGCATGTAAAAAAAAAAATATTGCTGATAAACTAAGACACTTGCAGTAATATACTTTATTTATTTGGAAAGATCAATTCTTGGGCTTAAAAATTCTTCAAAAAATTTTTTTTGGAAAAGTTTAAATATTACCATTTCGTGTCAAATGTTGTTACTGTATGCATGAAATAAAAAAAGTCTAATAAATTCTGTGCATCACTGCTTGCTCACTTTTGATGTCTCATATATTGTTATTATTTTCTGTCCTTGAATAAAATCGAAGATTAAGTATTTTCTCAGAACTTTCAGCCTAAATTATATTTAAAGTATCTTTTTCTACCTAACTTAACTTGACTTGAAATTTTCTTTTCCATCCAGCAGCCATTGTGAGTTACATAACTGTCCTGGTAAACAGGTACTCAGCGCAAACTATCAGCAAGCCAAATCTAAATTTTAATAAAAATTACAGTCGATGATTGTCGTCATATGGGAGTTTACTTTTACCTTAACATGTTGCTCTTGTGCTCGCTCCATGCGACCGCCATTAAGATGACAACATATGCGTAGGTGGAAATTGTTATCACTGTATTGCTTATGGTTTTCATATGATTATCTCAGCACACCATGGCCTGAGCCCTTATCCACCTACAATCTCCCCACAACAAAAGGAATAACAGACTCCATAATACAGTGAAAAAAGAATATTTACAAATAGCAAGTATTTACAGAATGAATAATAATCTAGTCTCGTAATATAGAATGACTTCCGGCTTTCTGGTAAGCTAACATGCATTTCCTGTCGTCACTTGCTCTTTGCTCTACTATTATAACAATGAAGACACACAAACCTGCTGCAACTGCACACACACTATGACCACATGTAGAACACACAATACTCTTCATCTGTTAGTTTGTACAGTCCACAATGCACATAGAATCTGTTCTCGTGTTGGGCGCTCCTC
Source organism: Lanistes nyassanus (assembly GCA_004794575.1). Taxonomy (NCBI): domain Eukaryota; kingdom Metazoa; phylum Mollusca; class Gastropoda; order Architaenioglossa; family Ampullariidae; genus Lanistes; species Lanistes nyassanus. The sequence continues at coordinate 98,913 of SMGT01005974.1, forward strand.
TCTGCTGTCCTAAAAGGCTGATGTCAGAAAGTCCTCTTGGCTGCTCCTTTCTAGAACCAGACTCGCATTGCCAATCTCTCCTTCATGCCCTTTGCCTCTGGACACAGCTTACTGAAAGATTGTAAGCACTCCCACTGCCATCGTGTAACAGGGTCGAGCGGTAGCGGGTTCAGTTACTATTGCAGTTGTGGCAATGGCTCTGTCATCCTTTTCCTCCGGACACAGCAAAAAGGCGTCTTCGCATCTACTTGCAAACTTTAATAATCTCACGTCACTGTGAGGGCACAGCGACTCAAGAACGAATCAATACTCGAGTGACTGACTCGAATCTCGCACTCTGAATGCCTGCATGTTTACTTTTCCTCGGCTCTTTTAAGCACGCTCCTCGCACAATGTCGCTAACCTTTCGCCTTCGCCTCCCGCTGAGATGCTCAGTCCACTCTTGTTCCAGAGCGACCCTGACCACCCCTACGTCTCTACGTGGCCCTACCCTTCCCTGGGGAAACCTGGCCGCACCTAAATTACAGCTAAGGGTTATGGTAGCCTCAGACAGTGAGACCTTGTTGGCCCTTCCCTACCCACCATTGGGTCAGGGGATCAAAAGAAACATGATACCCTTTGTTTCTCACTCTTGAATAACGGACCATGCGTGATGCACCTACCACGGTATGCCGGCTAGGAGAATTCAGGGACCGGCTGGGTGGGTGCCTGGATGTACGTAACCAGCACCCAGCTACAATCGCAACAGCTGCCACGCCAACAGACGTTAGACGTCTGTTCCTCGACCTCCTCCGTTACGTTCTGCGGTTCCTTCTCTCGCCTGGTTCGCGTAGAGATTCTCCACAGCAGAGGAACGCGCGCAAAGAGATGCACACCCTCTTGAAGGATCCAACACTCTCACAGATTTCCTTGGGCTGTGGCAACTGGCTTGCTCAAGACGCATGCTTATGACGCCAGACTTCACACAAGTCCAGTAGAATGGGACACACTTGATTCTGCGACAGTGCTTAACACCATCAGCCTTCAGCAGCAACTCCACCACAACACGTCTTTTTAACAGCAGTTCTCCCACAGAAGAATTGCCAGATGTAGCAGATCTCCAGCGGGCAGAAGATTTGGCAGAAGATGACTTGGCATTCTAACCGAGTCCTTTTATTCTAATCTTTCATTTGTACATTACTGCTTTACACATGTGTTCATCTAGATAGTTACATACTTCAACCATCCAGGACAGAGACAGCAGAAGCCACACCCCCTCATTAACTACAGGAACAAGTCAGGTCAACCCCCCCCCCCCCACCACATGGTCACCTGGAGTGGTCATGGCTAATCCCTGCCCCTGGCGGTTCACACCTGGCTGCAACAAAGCCCTGATGGTCAACCTACACGTTAACATCTGCCTTTGGTTCTTAATCTTCACCTGCCTAACTAACACTATACCTGGCCGGCACATGACACCTTTTAGCCTTGTTGTCACTTGCATTTTTTGCTTCACACCTAAGCTCGGTGTGTGACTTTACATCTCTAGATCCAGCGTGCCATCCCCTGGGTCTTGCGCCACTGGGGTTGGACATGTTGCCCACGTGGCATCTACTCGGTGAAGGCGTCAACTGACTCGCCGGGCCTGCGGGTTGCTGCCTGTCTTTGCCACCATCCCATTCAGCTGGGTGCTTCCGTGTTCCTGCGACACCACTCTTGCTGTTCTCAGAGTGGGCATAGTCAAGGATGCGGCTGTTAGCCACCCACTGATGGAACTGTCTATCGTGATGGAGGAGGCTCTGGTACGCATGTTCCCTGCTTGCTCAGCAGTTAACTTCCCGTTCAAGTACTGTGAGCTCAGGCAGGGTGCTGGCAGAGTCGTTTCCATCCTCTGGCCAAACACCGTAAGTTCTCCTACCTTCCTGGTGTGGATCACACTGACAACCCCCTTCCTGTTGCACCTGTGGCCATGAGCCTAGCTTATCTGACAGTCTGTTGTCGGGGTTGCAATCGCCTCTGCCACTGGTGGAGCACTCCTTGCACTTCCTTCCGGTGGCGAGGGCTTCACTGTCCACTTTTCTGGTTTCGCCCCTGTGGCGCCAGTTGAAGGGGGGGGGGGGCTACCACAGGAAGTTCCCCTAGCTTCTGGTGTTGCTCCCTCCGACCCACCTTCCAGTTCTGCCTGTGCCCATGAGGCTGGCCCGTCTGACACAGTGCTTTCTCCAGGTAGGCCAGCTCCTGCTCCCCTCCCTCCTGGGGTCGTGGAGTGCCTGGTTCCAGCCACTTGTGGTCCTCCTTCCACGGGGTTTCCACTTGACGCTCCGGAACTGGAAACCTGGGCAGTGGATGCGTTCTCCCAGTTTGGGGCAGGGCTGGCTTTGTCCACATTGCCCCCCCCCCCTTCTTACGGACTGCAGGTGCTGGAGTTCGCTTGTCCAAGTCTCATCTCGTCATGCTGTTCTGTGGGGTAGCCCCACCCAGGCTACAGTGTTGGACCTGCCCGTCCACCTGTCTTGTCTGGTGGTGCTCGTCTTCCGCTGTCCGGGTGCACAGGACTCTTGTCCTCTCCACCCTGCATCAGCCGGGTGCCACATTTTTAGCATTCTGTCCTTGCTCCATCCACCCTTGACATTGTCACGGTTTGGTCTGGGCTCAGCATGTGTGCAGGCGCTGTGTGCACCCCTTGCATGGTTCCCCCAGGCGACAATTTTTCCTCCCCTCGCCCGCTGGCTTGCTTTGTTCTCTGGCAAGCTTACGTGGGGGGGGGGGGGCGGCTGCCCCTCTTGCCTCCAGGATGTCCTCCTTGGGGGGCAGTGTGGCAGTCCCCTTCTGGCACAGTGAGGACCCGTTCCATTTTAGTGGGCCCACTCCTGTCACAGTGAGGATGGCCGCTTGGGTGCTGCACTCACTTCGTGAGGCTTTTCCCTTAGCATCTGGCCACCTCCTCAACCCTGGTAAGGTTTTGGTCACCCACCTCCTTTTTGTGCTACTCAGCACTTTGGGTCATGGTACAGTATTGTGACAAGAAAATACAAATTTCTTGCTCTAAATTTGTGTTTCTTTAGCAATACTTACCATGACCCATCATAGGCCCACCCTCCTCCCCGCTGGCCTTTGCCTGGCTTGAGAAAGTCAGTCTATATTTGTCAGTGAACTGTGCGCACAGGTGACCCGCGGTGTGCGCATGTGCGGAGGGGCATTACCGGGGTTGCGTTTTTGTTTGGAAGGTGGGGTTGGGGATCGCTAATTGACATATTAGCACTTTGGGTCATGGTAAGTATTGCTAAACAAATTTAGAGCAAGAAATTTGTATATTAAACCAGGAGGGTTGTGGATGGGTCACACCTAGAATTTGTGGTGTAATTTCTTTGACCCATCAAACCCCAACAGGTGACAATAATAGAGCTTTCCAATGATACCAGGATGAGTTCCCTTTCACTGTTAAGTTTGTGTGCAGGATTTATTGAAAACCATTAAAACATACATTTTGATGATCTGTGAAAGGCAATTACAACCATCGCGACTGACGTTTCAATTTGAGTGCAAAGAGTTAATTAGCCCCATTGATGCATCTAGTGAGCTGGAGAAGAATTAACATCAGATCACCTCCAGCATGTTAAAGTTAAACACGTTAGCAGGAAAAGTTCTGTCACCATCATGGCACAGGTATCCCAGCCAGGGGTAGCTAATCAGATTTCTTGAAGATACATTTACAGAGAACATTCTTCCATAATGTGAGGATCTTCTGTCATAGTCTGTATTGGATGTACTATAGTAATTATGTAGACATTAGATACGCGTGTGGCTCTGTTGTCTGTGTGCATAGGCTGGATCTGTTGTCCGAGGGATCCATGTTCCATTTGGATCTCTCATCTGACTGTGCGGATCCACTATGTAGATTCGTTTCATGACTGGCTTCATTGTCCGACTGTGTGGCTTTGTTGTCTGACTGTGTGACTGCTTCATTTCTGTGACTTTCTTGTCTGTGCGGCTTCATTGTCTGACTGTGACTTTGTGTGGCGTCATTGTCTGTGTGGCTTGATTGTATGTGTAGCTTTATTGTCTACATGTCTTCGTTGTATTACTGTGACTTCATTGTCTGACCATGTGGCTATATTGTCTGGGTAGTCGCGTCTGACTGTGTGGCGTCATTGTCTTACTATGACTTCATTGGCTGTTCTTTGTTGTCTGTGTGGCTTGTTGTCTGACTGTGGTTTCATTGCCGATGTGGCTTTGTTGTCTGAGTGTGTGGCTTTGTTGTCTGTGTGGTTTCATTGTCTGTGTGGCTTTGTTGTCTGTGTGACTTTATTGTCTGAGTATATGGCTTTGTTGTCTGTGATTTCATTGTCTATGTGGCTTTATTGTCTGACTGTGACTTCATTGTCTATGTGGCTTCATTGTCTGTGTGACTTTATTGTCTGTGTGGCTTCACTGTCTGACCATGTGGCTTCACTGTCTGACCGTGTGGCTTCACAGTCTGTGTGGGTTTGTTGTCAGACTGTGACTTCATTGTCTGACTGTGTGGGTTTGTTGCCTGAGTGGCTTCATTCTCTGGGTTTGTTTGTGATTGTGTGGCTTCACTGTCTGACTCTGTGGCTTCACTGTCTGACTCTGTGGCTTCACTGTCTGACTCTGTGGCTTCACTGTCTGTGTGGCTTTATTGTCTGACTGTGACTTCGTTGTCTGTGTGGGTTTGCTGACGGTGTGGCTTTGTTGTCTGTGTGGCTTTGTTGTCTGACTGTGTGGCTTTGTTGTCTGACTGTGTGGCTTCGTTGCATGACTGCATGTTTTCATTGTTTGACCCTGTGGGTTTGTTGTCTGACTGTGTGACATCATTGTTTGACTGTTTGGACTTGTTGCCAGTCCTTGTGGAAGGCAGCATCACTAGTGGAGGAGGAGAGGGGAGAAACACAAGACGGTCCTCATGATTTGTTCTATGTGCCTGAGTTGATGCCCCCTGTAGAGATCAGCACTATAGTGCCAGGGAGCAAACTCCGCAGCATGTCCCAGATCCCAGGTCGACGTCGGTCTTCAGACTTTTCATTTTGTGAAACAAAGGATAACAGAACTGAGGTAATGCAGCTCATTTTTATATAGTACACCCCATAATCATAGCATAATTTATGTGGTGTAGCCTAGTACTGTGTAGCATAGTCTAATACTGTGTAGCCTAGTGTAGTCTAATACTATGTTGTCTAGTACTGTGTAGTCTACTAAAGCCTAGTGCTGTGTTGTCTAGTACTGTGTAGTCTACTAAAGCCTAGTACTGTATATTCTACTGTAGTCTAGTGCTGTGTTGTCTAGTACTGTGTAATCTACTGTAGTCTAGTGCTATGTTGTCTAGTAATATGTATTCTACTGTAGTCTACTACTGTGTTGTCTAGTAATGTGTAGTCTATACTATGTAGTCTACTGTAGCCTAGCATTGTGTTTTCTAGTACTGTGCAGTCCACTGTAGTACTGTGTAGTCTGGTACTGTACAAGATGTACCATGTGGAATCAAGTTCTAGTACTGTGCAGTCTAGTGTAGCCTTCTATGTGTAGTCTAGTGTAGCCTACTATATGTAGTCTTGTACTGTGTAGACTAGTGTAGCCTAGTACTGTAATTGATATAGGGGGCCAGTTGTTTTGGCCATTTTCGTTTCGCTCAACCAGTACGCCCATGCCCTCGGTCATTTCCCCCACTCACCCAAGTTGATTCGCACACTCGCTTAAGTTTTTTTGTCCACCTTTGCCCCTGTGATCGTTGATTACTTCCGAAGGCAGACCTGCTTGCCTCAGGGATTCATATGAGAGAGAGATAGAGCAAAGTCGGTAGCTGACTTTATTGTGAGGTATAAAATGGCGTAAGAGATGACATGGCAACACACTGTCAGCCTGATTCGCTTCTCCTCCCCTCCCAAGTCACTTTCTTTGATCTTGAACAGGCTGTCCAACTGACATTTTGCTGGTGTGTTTGTGTGTGTTACAAAGCTTGCCCCTTGTCACGATCCACGTGACAAGTTGAAAGGAATTCTGATTTGAGCGGTCTCCCATACTAGTCGTTGAACGACGCAGCGGGGGAGGGGTGAGCTCGCTCACGCATTAGGGAACTGAGTGAGAAGTTAACGAAAATAGTTTAGTTGTGAGCGCAGAGTTGAAGGAAACAGACTGAAGGAACCGACTGTTGTGGGGAAACGCGTTGGAGCATACTCACTGTGTCTGATGTTACCTGCTCCGTCAATCGCTGGACTGAAGGAGTTCCAGGTAGGGGTACGGAGACCCCTGTACAGCAACAGGATTCGTCCGCCCCAGAGCCGACACCTGTGGATGGGAACATGCGAGTGGGAAGAGGCGAGAACAAGAGTCGACTTCGTGACCAGGCCAGTAGGAGCCTGGAGTGCACCTGGGTATAGAGGAGACACCAGTCCCTGTCGCACGTGGTGGCGACCAGGACAGTGGGTCATTTGTGTGAGGTCCCGCCTTGTCAACGACGATGACGCATAGTGAGGCGTGCGGCCTACGTACGTAACATTGGGGCAAGCCAGGTAGGCGAGAACTTTGTGTAATTTCACGGGCACGGCGGTGCCTAACGAGTGTATATCACACAGAGGAGATAATGAGAAGGGACATTTCCCAGAGGTGATTGTTCATAAATATAATACTGGAACTTGAAGTTGTGGAGACTTTGTGAAATTCGAGGAGTGTAGTTCACGTAGACATCGCATCGAGAGATACAAGTGACTGTTTAGAACATATAGAACTGTAAATTGTGAGAATTGTGTACTTGGTGGAGACGACAGATAAGGTCAAGTATACGTCACAGAAAACGCAATGCGGAGGAGGAAGGGCTGACTACTCGGACCCGTATGATTGATGCCGACAGAACTTTTAAGTTGAGATTGTGGACGTGTAATTCATGAGGAGTATGAATTGACAGAAGCTTAACTCTTTCGCGACACAGGCTAAGACCTATGTAGAAACCATAGAGGCCGCATAGATTTACACGTTTTAAAAAAAATACTCCTTAAAAACTACCACATGCACACTAATCTAGTTTACATGTTTAGAAAGATCTATTCTTCTACATTCCAATGCAAACAACACTTTTAGTTAGAAATATTAAATAGTACTTACTATTTGGTGCCAAATGTAGTCACTTTTTGCACACAAACAAAAATTAAACCAAAAGGAGGTTTCACTGCTTGACCACTTCCCACAGGTAAATAAATCCAGTTATCAGGAGTATTCCACTTTGAATCTGTTGGTGAATGGTTCCACTTTGAATTAAAACGTAATTCCACCCTTGAAGTTCACAAACTCAGGGCCGCAGATAGACGAAAGGTTCTCTTCGCACGTGTTGCCATTTTGAATGACGGAAGTAGACCGGTCAGCCACTGCACTTAACATCGTTTGGCAAGCCGAAACTGTTTCCAAAACTCATTTAGACAGTGCAGGGGAAACAACCGATGATAGAGCTTTACAACGATACAAAGTTTACTTCCCTTATACCGTTAAATAAGTCGCTGCAAATTTTTTAATCTGTCGGATGGCTTCAACCTGCGCAGCCTCTACGGTCAGTCGGCCGTCGGTTGAAATCTGCCTGCGGTGTCGCCAAAGAGTTAACTCAATCGTGACGTAGAATCTTACCCTCGAGCATCCCCGGTGGACGCGGCATTTTTAGCCTATTTTCAAAAATTCATTAAAAAATCCCCCAAAACAATACAAAAATTATTTAAACATGATATAAAACTACAATAAATAAAGAAAACTCATTTCTTACTGTGTTTCTTGGACCTTGTTCCTTAATTGGTAAAATCCTTTGAGGGAAACACAACTGAAGTTGAAGAAATCAAAAAGTCCTCGCCATTACTTATACACATACTGAAACGATACTGCTCGCTTGTTTTTCTCTTCGTAATCACTTTCTTAGGTCTTTTAGGCACAAATACTCTTGTCTTCATCCAATTTATCACATTAAATTTGCAAAACAATGTCATTTTCCGCTTTAGCGTGTAATTTGAAGAGTAAATCTAGCATTTCTCAAGTGACAGAACACACGTGGATACTCCCTTCGAATTATTACCGAAAAGCGTTCTCATTGTCGGTTTAAACACAGTATAAGGGAAGCAACTCGTGAAGAAATGAATCAGCTTTCTAATGTAGGAGTTCTTTACCTTAGACGATTAGCGATTCCCCGTGAATAAATTTTCAAAGTTCCATCGTTTATTTCCCTTATATGTGATAGTAAGCGTGACCTATGCTGTATCGTTTATTTCCCATACACAGCGCGAATGTGTTAAGATAGATCAAGATTAGGGACTTTATGAGTGCCGAGGGACACAGCCAGACCTAACGGCGATTTGTGATCAAAAAAGAAATTGGGGGTTTTTTTTGTGTTATTGTGGTTGATGTTTTCTTTGAAAAGAAAATGCACTTGAGTTAAAACATAACTTGGGGAAACCTATGTTGTATTTTGAGGGTAGGTCATTTTGAGGGTACAACCACAAGTAAGGTCCAAACCTTCATCAACCGCTGCCTCCGAAACATCCTGCACATCAGATGGCCAGAGAAAACTTCCAACACCAGCCTATGGAAGAGATCAAAACAGATCCCCATCGACCGAGAATCAGAAGAAGAAAGTGGGGCTGGATAGGCCACGCCCTCAGAAAGAGCCCTGACAACATCACAAGGCAAGCCCTCGACTGGAACCCACAAGGGAAAAGAAAAGTTGGCCGGCCAAGACAGACATGGAGGAGGTGCATGGAGGTTGAAATAAAGGCAGCCGGATGGACATGGGCTCAGCTGAAGAAGACCGCCGCGAACCGAGTCCGCTGGAGGAGTGTCGTTGAGGCCCTATGTTCCCCGGTGGAGCAAACAGACTAAAGAAGAAGAAGAAGAGTTGTGTACCTATACGGGCATTGTGCAGCATTATAGCTCTTAACAGAAAGCACAAGATTTGCATAATGGTTTCATCTGACCTGTCACCCAAGAGCCATGACACGCTGTCAGCATCTCTAGCATGTGCACCCTGCAGTATAGGAATGTGCTTTCTCAATATTTTATATATCTGTACATGTTTGAAAGTAGGAGGGATCTGTGGCCTTTGAAAGTCAAGAGAAATCGTGAAATTGTGTGACTGTGACCACAATGTGAACCTGTATCATGGAGCCTGATGTGTTTTAAATCCTTGCTGTAAATATTTGGTCCAAAAAATGTGTGTCATGTAACGTTTGCAGATGGAGATCTGCTAGAACTTGTAGGCTTAAGTTTGTGGACTGTGTGGACTGTGATATGCTGTGTGGACTGTGATATGCTGTGTGTCGTGCAGTATATGAGGTTCACGTTGTGGGTAGAGTGATTGGTGGTTATGTAGAGGGACCCTGGTTCCACCTGGTGGTGGTTTCACACTGGGTGGGGGGGGGGGAATCCTATTACTAAGCTATGCCTTGAAAGAACCACTGGACTGATGGCTGCAGTAAGATGGACAGTGTGAACGGGCAGTTTAATGTTTGGGGAGATGGCCGAATGGAGTTTGCACAATGTGTAACTCCAAGAATCAATCCTTGGCCACACCAGGATTCGAACCAGCAACCATCCACTAGCTATTCCACAGCTCTGCCAACAGAGCTATCCAGGTCCCTTAGGGTAGGGTGATTCGCTGGTCTGTAATGATTTTATATAAATGGTGGACACGATTTTGAGCTGGAGTGATTATTATGTCCTTTTCCAGGAACAAGGGTCTGAAATCCCATGTCTGACCCAAACAGCCATCCTGCTGGCAGAAATGGCTGCTGAAGCAGAAGCAGAGGCAGGAAATATTTCCCAGAGTTCGTTGTTTGCTATGGACGGTTCCTCAGAGGTGAGTCCACCATGAATAGGATTTGTCATCAATCAGGCCTGCAGTTTCCTTCTTCAGTTGAACAACTCAGTCTTGTCCTCAAATTTTGCAAAAATGCATAACTGAAAGAAAGCATAACATCATACTAAGTCTGAATTCCTGCTGTTGAAGGCATTTGGTATAAACAGTGATTTGTGGGACCATCTGCTTGCCTGTGTAAATTTACTGGCACCAGGAGGCTGGAAGAAAGAAAGTTAATGCAAATCCGCCTATGGTCATGCTAACATTAAATGTCTGTTCACTTGAAGATGGCTGTCAAGACTTAACTCCACACTTTTGTTCAGTTTTGTGTAAAATGGTGAGTTTTTCACGTATCATTTTTCTTTGTTGTCTTTCTGGAAGGAGCAATTGAAGATTTTTTTTGTTTTCAGGAAGGCAAAGAACATGAAAACTTGGCAACAGAAGATTTAATATCCGACTTGCAGAGCCTGGTGAACCAGCCGGCATACAGTGATGCTAAGATAGTAGTATCTGGTGGTCAGGAAATCCATGTTCATTGCCTCATCTTGTCTGTCCGCTGTCCACAACTCCTGCAGGTGGGGCTCCGTTCTGCTGTTGTTCTTTGTGATCTGGTAGGCGCAACCATAATGTAATCAAAGATCTTACAGTTTGGCTCTTCATTTACAGCTATTGCATGCGTGCTAAGGACAGTGGGAGGTTAAACAGTGTACAGCAGAAAAATGAAGGATAACAAACTGGCTGACACCCACTCACATGACCTTATGCAATCAGTTGGTACAGGAAGGTTCAGGACAAGCTGATTTGTCTGCCATGTCTGCTGATAGTGTCCTGGCTTTGTTGAAATACATCTATGCAGGCCTGACGGATATTGAGGACAGACTTCTTGTTGATACCTTTAACCTTGCTGAAAGGTATGGTCTGGGGTCCCATGCCAGCTGACTGTTCTGGCAGATGAGTTTCGTTTTGGTTCATTTTCTTTAAAATTTATGTTGGTTTCTTCAGTAAAACAGAATATTCAGCAAGGAAATGACCAGTAGAAACCAGAAGTTAGTAAAATGTGTTTCAGATGGTACAGTACAAAAAAGGAAAAATACAAGGGTTTCAGACTTCATGAATTTCTTAAATATTTGAACTTTTTCCTAAAAAACATGATGCATTATGCATTCTCTTTGCACAAATAATGAACGCATATAAAACTGACCTGATTGCAAAATTTCAGTGCTGTACGTGGACAGAACAATTATACCTACATTAATGTTGAGATACCCACTCATAAATGAGGTGTTCTCCAAACAAATTCTGTAGCAGGGGATAGAAGTTTTGGAAAAATCCAGCAGCCTAAATAAAAAAACTGTTTTGTTATGTGCCTGATTGCAGCCTGTTAAAATTATGGTGGTGTGTGTGTGCCCCAGTTCATAACATTCGACTGGTTGGTTAAGCAGTGTTTTGTTCTGCAGTATGTAAACTGTCATGGCTGCATGCCAAGCAGTTGATGTACCCCAGGGTAAGAAAAATAATCATGTTCTTCTTGTTCTCAGATTGGGTGTATGGAGACTGGCAGATGTTTGTCGAAGAAGACTTTGCAAGACCCAGCGTTTCAACTCAGGAAGTTATTCCAGGCATTCGGGGTTTGTTCTTGATGAGGCAGCGGGGTGCGCCGTAGAGTCTGTGTTCCCTGAGCACCAGCCGCCAAGTGAAGGAAGCATTGAGTTGCAAACCTTCACAGTGGGAGCTAACAGCTTTGTCAAAAATACGGCTGCTGAGCAAAGTCATTGGGTCAGTGAAGACAAAACTTCCACAGGAACTGACAATATTTCAAGTGGATGCTCTAAAACAACCCTCAAAGGTGGCACAATAAGTCAGCTCAAATCTAACATGAGAAGGAACAAAACTCCCCTCAGAAATGACAGAATTCCCCTGAAACAGGTACAGAGTTCTTTCAAACATGATAGAACTGGTGTCAGTGAAAACCAAGTTGCATCAAGACATATCCCAACTCCTGCTACAGAAAACAGACCTCTCATTAGAGAGGACAGAACCCTACACCAAGATGAGCAACCTGCTGTGAGTAAAGAAAGAACTAGCGTGGGAGAAGATGGAGTTCTCAGAGAGGACAGAAATGCATGCACACAGGACAGAACTGCAGTCAGAGGAGGAAGAATTAGACTCAAACAAGACAGAACTCCTATCAGAGAAGACAGAACTAGTTCATCAGAAGACAGAACTCCTGTCAGAGAAGACAGAACTAGTTCATCAGAAGACAGAACTCCTATCAGAGAAGACAGAACTCCTATCAGAGAAGACAGAACTCCTATCAGAGAAGACAGAACTAGAACATCACAATACAGAACTCCTATCAGAGGAGATGGAACTAGTTCATTACAAGACAGAACTATCAGAGAAGACAGAACTAGCTCATCACAATACAGAACTCCTATCAGAGGAGACAGAACTAGTTCATCACAAGACAGAACTCCTATCAGAGGAGACGGAACTAGTTCATCACAAGACAGAACTCCTATCAGAGGAGACGGAACTAGTTCATCACAAGACAGAACTCCTATCAGAGGAGACGGAACTAGTTCATCACAATACAGAACTCCTATCAGAGGAGATGGAACTACTCTGATAGAAGAAACGACTTCTGACACAGAGCTGAAATCTCCTTGTGAAAACTCTCTGACGCCACTACTATATAACAAGAGTAGGTCCGCTGATGTACTGGTTTGCCACACAAGTGGGATGGACACCTGCCCTCCCCATACAGTAATAACTCACAATAGGAAAGAGAAGAGTATGCAATACTTTGCACAGAGAAAGTCTGCAAACACTGCACTTGATGAAGAAGTCAACAACAGCGATGAGGATAACATTCAAATTGTTGCAATGATGGAAGAAAATAGCTTTAACAAGCACAGAACTGCTCCAATTCCTGACTTACGTTTAAAATGTAATGGCATACCACCAGGCTACGAGATGCTGGGTCATGCAGAGAGCCAGGATGTGGAGAGCATTGAGATAAGTGATGATGATCTTTTCGGTCCTAGTGCCAGTGATATCTCCTTGGTCCCAAGCACACCACAAGGCAATGTGGAGGAGGCCTCTCTCAGAACAGAAGGCAGTTTGGTTGTCAATATTGACATCTGTGTCAATTCAAAAAACAAAGCAGTTCCTTGTTCATCTGCGACTAGGAGTGCTGAGACCGTAGATTTAACAACACAGGGAGGATCGGAAAAGCGTCGGCACTGTTCAGACAAGTGGCTGAGTGAAAATGAGGAGCCAGCAACGAAGTCCACAGACTCCACCGCACTGTTTCGTCTCATGAAGAGACAAAGAACTTCAGAAAATTACTCCTCTGATTGTGCAGCAGAAAGCAGAGCTACAGGCTCCTGTCAAGAGGGTGACAGACGTTGTGACCGTGCCAGCAGTAAGATGCTGGGTGTTAAGGCACTGCCATGTAGCACTGACACCTGCATGTCACCAAAACTCAGACGATGCACTGACTGTCATCAGTCATTCATGCCATTAGATGCAGGTGTCATTTCCAGCACTTGTGTCAGCTGCAGCAAAAAAGTCTCATCTGTCAACAGAAAGGTTATAGACAAAATGGATTCTCTTGTAGTCCATGAAGCAGTTCAAAACTACTCCGACCTTGACCTCGAGATTCTTGATGATTGCCAGGAAGAAGCTCCATCTCCAAAGTTTCCAATAAGATCAGGCCAGCCATCTTCCCAGAACTCAGGTAGGCCCAAGCCATATGATAAAATGCAGTTAGACATGCCAGAACTATTTAAGATGCCATCAGATACACAAGAACCAAAGGATGAGATAGGTACACCATGAAATAATGCCAGGTAAACCAGAACCACATGTGTCACTGCACCATGAAACCAGTCTTAAGTTCGAAATTGGGCGTTTTGGGTTACATTTTTGAAATCTATAGTGTTTTCTGGTCATTGTGATATAAGAACCATTGTTCTAGCTCAATTAGTAACAGAAATATGGCCTGTTGAAGGTCAGAATATGGGTGGCAGCCATATTGAGAACACGGGCTCCAAAGTTTCAGTATGCAGTACTGACCCAATTTCCTTAGCAATGCAAATGCACATTTTTCACCTAGTTATATTCATATTTGAAGGCAAATTATGCATCTGTATGATAGTTTATATTCTTAGGAAGGCTTTTGTTACTTAAAAGTGAAAAGTGACATGCCAGAACCATATGACGAGATAGAGTCAGGTACATTACTGTTGAGTACTGTGTATCTCGGGTGGGATTTTAATAGTGTGATGTTTATAGTTTGTTTTAGATTTGCTTAAATGTAACTATGCATAATGAAAAGATTTCTGTACTTGAGCTAAATAGTCCATTGTTTGTTGGCCTAGTCTTAGAGAGTGACTGCAGTGTTTGGGATGGATATGATGATGTGGAGATCTACAACCCTGACCTTGAGGTCATAAGCACAGACCTTAGCCCTATTGTCATTGCATCGAATTCAGTAGAAAACCAGGTAATGTGTACTTGAAATATTTAAGAATCATTTCACTGGGTCAGATGTTCAGAGGTATTACAAAGACTGAATCTGCTCACAATGTTTTACTCCAAACCCTGACTCATGGAATTTATTTAAAATGTACATGAATAGGATCTTTTCGCCAAATAAAACCATAGATAAATCCCTAGATCAAGGGGGTGTGGGGAGGGGTTCTGAAGAGAAAGAGCGAAAGAAATAAACCATAACTATAGCAAACAGGAAGGAGAAATTCATTGTGCTTACAGGTATTGCTGGCCTTTTTTTATGAAATGTTTACATTTGGGCTGACAGCAAATGGTGCCCCACGAACCATGTTTACAGAGGAAGGAAAGAATGGCTGCGCTAGCAGAGGTGGAGTTCTCACCTGTCAACAAAACCGACTCGCCATGTGACACACCACGGCTGCCATCGCTAACAAGACCAGCGAGAACATGCAAAGCTTCCTTACGTCATGACATGATGCCAACATATGAGTCTCCAGCTTTTGCACTTTCAAAGCAGAAGTTTTGCAAGTATCAGTCCGACAGGCTAGCATCTGGCGCCAGTCAGTGTGTGTCCTCAGTAGACAGCCCTGCTGGGAGAAGCTACTCGTGCCCAGCCAGCTCACCGGGGTCCCTCCCTGATCTGGCCACTTCAGGAGGTTGTATGACAGATGCTGATATCGAGGCATTCAACAACAGCTACCTGTGGGCAGAGGAGAATGCTCCGGAAGTATTCGTTAGTGATGAAGGATTGGCAGCAGCTCAGCCCTCGCAGGGATCTGTCAAGGTGCGGGGTGGAGAATATGTCACTGTACAAGATGAAGAGTGTGTTTAGGGCATGACACAGGATGGGGATTGTGTTCAGAGCATGACATAGGATCGAGAGAGTGTTTAGTGCAGGACACAGGATGGGGATTGTGTTCAGAGCATGACATAGGATCGAGAGAGTGTTTAGTGCAGGACACAGGACACAGAGTGTGTTTATGTCATGGTAATAGGTGGGAAAGCCATTCATGAGTTTGTATAGTGCAGTGCATTCTTGGAAATGAAAGGAAACTGATCAGTAAATGTTCTTTTATGGTATAAGTAGCGGCCTAAAAGGGATACCTGCATAACCACTGCAGCTGCATTAATTGTGTCACAGTGCATTCAGTTTACATAAAACATGACAGGAAGAGGGGAGTAAATTTTGTATGAAACAGACCTGTTTATTGGATGGGAAAAATTGAGTGCAAAAAACATCTGGGGGTATAGATACATATTACACGTTGCAACATTGAAAAATTATCATTAGTGAGGTTTAACTGTTTTAGTATAATGTATTAAGAGAAAAGATAAAAAGATACAAATAGGCTTGAGACATAATTTTGGTCTTCATCCTTACAGGCCACACTTTCTAAAACTACAATCCCACCTAGGACAACATCATCGACCCCATGCACAAGGAAAAACAGACGTGTGTGGGTGGCACCATCGCCGTTTACTCCTATGCCAGATTATGACCAGATGACCACACCACAACTCAAGGTACACAAGTTATTCCTGGTGTTTATAGCAGTATTCATGCCTTGGATCCGTACCAAAGATCTTGGAGACCAAGATGGGTCAAGAGATGGGATTTTATTCATAAAAGTGAGGACAGGTTCTTTGCAGCGCCCTCAAGCGAAATCCTTGTTTTTGTGTTCAAGGGAGATAATTTACAAGTGTAGCAGTGTTTGACATTGCATGTATGTATCACTTTTGGTATACAGCGAATTAAACAATTTTACACATACCTTCAATTTGCACGACAACTTATGTACTAGTTAGATCTAGTTTCCTCGCTTACATATATCTATCTTTGATAGGAATCAGTGAAATTTCAGTCTGCAGTAGTGTGTCTCCAACCGTCTCTTTTACGACATGTATAAATCGCTTTTTATGTATGTAAGCTGATCTTAAATAGGAAATCAAAAGTTTTAGGTGCACATAATTTGTATGATATTGTATTATTATGAACATATTTTGATGCACCCAGTTTAGGCGTACAGCGTATTTTATCCCTGTCATTTTGAGGGTCGTCTAACATCTTTAGATGTACTCAGATGCTGTGTTACCATGGTCATTTTGAGGGTAGTCTAAAGGAGTAGCAGTCAAACGCTTGGCGAGGCTCTTAGGTCTAGGGTCTGGATCTTGTTACTGGTAAATGTGTTTCCTCCTGGTGTAGGATCTGCTTAGAAGGTAAAGTTCGGATGTACTTAGAGGGTAGGGTTCAGATCTGCTTAGAGGATAGGGTTTAGAACTGCTTAGAGGGCGGGGTTCATTTCTTGTTGCTCCCGGTGTAGCATCTGCAGGCTTATTGTTACCTGTGATATAGCAGAAAACTTCATGTGGTGTAAACAAATCATTGCTAATGTCTGTGCAGGAAGAAGTCAAAAGGTATGGTGTGCGACCTCTGGCCAAGAACAAGATGAGGCGTCTTTTGAAAGACATCTATGACAACACTCATCAGTGTAAGTGGCCATATGGCTCCTTTTGTGGTATTACTCTGTCGTGTGTCTAGGGGTATTGCATTATGTGTTTCACTCGCCTGCTTGTTCACGAGAGTTACAACAACATAAATATGTGTCAAGAAGGGGGAAACTAACAATGCGATCACTGCCTAATTTTGTCAATTTCCACACTGGTTCAAGCCCCCACCCCCTTACTTGTCACATGCTGTAACATTATGGCGTTCCCGAATGGTCACAACACCACGAATGTAGCGTCATACAGGCGTCACGGCATCAGAAAGCAAATGTACCATTGTCATGATACCAGCAAACACGAGATGACATGTTCTTCTCAGTCACCCGTACGTCCGTGGCCGAAAGAACACCAGCACTTCGTCGCAGTTCAATTCTTTTATTTCAAATCCTCTACATCCATCCCCGGTCCCGGTACAAAAAGCCAAGACGAACCACCAAGCTTTACAAACTCAGTTGATATCCATAGTTCTCAGACTATTCTGCTTCATCAGTCTGTCTACCTCCTCTTCTCTATTAATTCCCACTAGAATTTATATACCTATGTATTCACTGTTAACTTCCCACGCTCTGTATGTGCAGATGTGCGTGTGATTGGCATGTGGACAGTGCATGTTGGGAACTACAGCTTCTATGTTTATAGTTGACTGAGTGCATTGCAGGTCAATTCCCAGCCCTGTCAAATATCCCATATCCTCTCCTAAACTGTACTCTATGCCCCTCACTAACCTACCTACTACCTACGGCTGGTACGCATATTGTTACACATGCACAACTTAATGAAAGAGGGCAGCGATAATATGCTGTTCTATTTATTTACAGTTACAACATAGAATATTCCACTACACAATGAATGATGCTCCACTATACATCTACCGACACATTTAGAACAATCACTTGCACTCTCATATATTCACCACAGCGACATGCTACAGGTATCTATATGCACACGTTATCTATCGGGTTATGAATCAACTACCGTACTGATAATTCACATCGGTGAACACAAGGGAAAACCGTTCCCTTTTCGCAGACACTTCGTTTGTCTTCGGTGAACGTGCAAAAACCAACTCATAAAATGTCACGCCGATGTCTTTACACACAATACGATTGACTGACGATCACCCTGAATAACTGTACTTTCACTAACCTACTAGTCCTGATCGGACAACCGACAAATCAACAATTATGAGATATATGTTTCCTTAATCAGTTTACTAATGACATTCAAGTCTAACAACTGTCTCTGAGTTACGCTTGTGTCCTACTTCTCAAAACGGTACGTACACTCACTTTCATGGTGCTGGATAGGAATACCGCAGATGTCACATCTCTCAGCTCCACAAATTCTGGCAATGGTCCGAGTCCTGAGTTCCTTCACAACTTATGAGAGTCCCGCCTGTTGCAGCAGCCTGCTGTGTCCACGTCGCAGATGAAGGTCATCTCTTCTGTGCTAACTACCCCAGGAGGTCTGGTACTTCGACTTGGCATTTGTAGCTGGCGGTCGGCTGCCTTTATAGCCCTGAACTTCGACTTGCAAGAAAAATGCAAATAGGCTGTCTACTCGTTCGGGGTGGTGGGCTGTAGCCGGGAGGGTTGTTCACCCCCACCTCCCACCTCTCAGGGTGACGGGTCAACAGAGGGGGGGATAGTTACCCTCGCCTCTCACCCGACCACCTCCCTCGCTTCACCACGCGCTCTCTCCCGACTGTCTAGGGCTGTGAGCCGCGAAAACCATAACATTGGCACCACCCAGGGAAGGGCGTGCGCAGTTTGCCTTTGCCCCCTCGCTCGGCCACCTCCCGCTCCTCAGAGCGAATCAGGTGGAAGGTAACAAGTTGGCCTTCCTTCCGATTGGCTGTGGCAATGAGCCAAAAAATTATAACACCTCCATGTCTGTGCAGAGCTGACCTGTTGACCCATTTTGCCGTATTTATTGCGGCTTTTCCCAGACTATGACTATGAGTGGTATGATGTACTTGTAAAAAGAAAATATGGCCAAAATTCAACATGTTTTAAACATGGAAACAGAGGGAAGACCAAGTATAATTTACACTTCTGATTTAAGCATTAATTTTAAAGTGCCAACATACCTTTTTCTTGTAACAGTAGATATTGTAATATAGAATTATGCATAGATATTCAAATTCTTCTATATAAGATTGTTATTAACAAGAATATAACAACTTTCCCAAACTACACACAAACTCCCCAGGAACTGCTTGCTAAAAGTAAAATGACAGACAAGTCTATTTCAGTGTCAAATGGCATTGTGGGGATGTCCCCTATCTGTGCAAGTAGCAGTATGTGGCTTTATATGTCGTGATGTGTGAATATAAGCATGTAGTGAATTCAGCTTGTCACTTCATTCTGTGTAGAAATATGTGACTGAGTGCACACATTTCTTGTGAATATAAATATAGTTACACACAGACCTACACACCCTTGTGAACTCCAACATATTTCTGTGAAGGTGGGTCACGATGATTGATTTGTGAATAAAACCACATTGATAATTAAACCTTATTTGTCTCAGCAGGCATGTATAATTATTTGCAGCCATCAGCATTTAAAGATCTGTTTGGCTTGGTTTGCATTAGTTTGAGACATCTGTTTGTCAGAGCATTAGCTCTAGACTTTCTTTGGAAGCAAACATACTAATACTGATACATCTAGTTTCTCTTTTAACACATGCTGATATGCGTGGCTTCTAGCTTTGTGTTAGATCATACTGGTAGGTTCCATGTTGGCATATATACTGATAGCTCCCACACTGGCATATAT
This sequence comes from Lanistes nyassanus, assembly GCA_004794575.1. Classification (NCBI taxonomy): domain Eukaryota; kingdom Metazoa; phylum Mollusca; class Gastropoda; order Architaenioglossa; family Ampullariidae; genus Lanistes; species Lanistes nyassanus. Next base: position 118,536 of record SMGT01005974.1, read on the forward strand.
ACTGACAGCTTCCATGTTGGCATACACACTGACAGCTTCCATGTTGGCATGTATACTGATAGCTTCCATGTTGATATACATACTGATAGCTTCCATGTTGGCAAATATACTGTTTTTTGTCACAATACTATACCATGACCCAAAGTGCTATATTCTCAATTAGTGATCCCAAAAACGCACCTTCCAAACAAAAACAACCCACATACCAACCCTGGTAAGGCCCCTCCGCGCATGCGCACAGCACAAGCCACCCGTGCGCACAGCTCACCGACAGGGCCAAGCTGACTTTCTCAAGCGTCGTTGTGCTGGTCCATGTTGGCATATATACTGATAGCTTCCATGTTGATATACATACTGATAGCTTCCATGTTGGCATATATACTGATAGCTTCCATGTTGGCATATATACTGATAGCTTCCATGTTGATATACATACTGATAGCTTCCATGTTGGCATATATACTGATAGCTTACATGTTGATGTACATGTACATACTGAAAGTTTTTTTCCTTGCACAAGAATGACTGAGGAAGAGGACTTGCTGAAATCAGTTGTGTGACATCATGCATTGGAGCAGGATCACATATTGTTTATCCGTTTCTCTTTTCATATCCTTTCATGTTTTCTTTCTCTCGTGACAGATGAAACAGACCCTGAGTTTGAGGAGGCTGACTTAAGGCCCGAATCAGGTGCACAGACTGAGGGGCTAGCCACACGCAGTCCACCTCTTCATGTGCAAGGAAACAGCCATGACACAAGAGCATTTACAACACTGTCAGGCAGACATACACAAAGGCAGCCATCAAAGGGCAAGGCAAGGAACAGAAGAAGGAACATTGAAGGACAACTGCAGACATTGGCAGAAACAGTTGAAGAGGTGGCCATCAGCACCAACAAAGAGTCTGCTGGCAAGACCCGACAGTCCACTGTGGTCAGCAGGGGAGGGCTTACGGGTGAACAAGGCAGAAGGCAGAGGGCATGGTCCGAGTGCAGCAATTCCTCCGAAAAAAATTCATTGTCATCTTCACAGAATTCGCAAGCCAGGTATTTGTGCTCACCCTGTCTCTGTTTTTGTCTCTGTTTATGTTCATGTGTAACAAAATTCACTGCCACCACCTCCCACTTCCCCCAAGAGTGCATGAGTGAGACACAAACTGTATGCACTCTGATTCTAACCTGAAGGAGTGGGTGGTAGTTTGTAAGTACCTGAGAGAAGTTGTCAGTCTTCCCCAGTTCTCTATTCAAAACCTGCCGCTGGAACTTTAAGTACCAGGCAGAATCCATGAATCCTAGAGCAAGACATTTGTCGGAACCCAGAACTATGAATGGCCTGCAGAGAATGGTGGTTGAAGGGGTACAACTGTTCTGAACTTGACCCGATACCGAGGGCATTGAGTGAGGAGCTTCTGACTTAATGTTCATCACAGGAACTCAACCATTGAATGTGAGGCATGCACAGGTACGGGTCAGTCATGTGGGCAGCCCTCCCCTGTCACTTTCCTTGTGGACATTTTCCTCTACATCTGTAAAGCTCAGAGACCTAGGGCTGAAGCGAGGCCAGGCAACCCCTTTGAAGAAGAGTTGTAGAGGCCAGGGAATGACAATGCAGGGAGGACAGTACATCTAACCCAAGACTAGGCTGTCGCAAAGCTGAGAGGACTGAAATAACCTGTGAATCAACTAAACTGCTGCTTAGATGATTAACAACCACCCCCATGCTCGCTGTGTAATTAAGCAACAATAAGAGGTTGAGTGCAACACAGCCAGACTTTGTCCTTGTGTGTAAAGGCTGGAAGACACGAGCGTGAGGCAATGAGAACTGAGGGGTCCTAACACTATGCATGTTCATGGTTGTGCATATATGTCTGCATACAACTGTAGCTGAAGGTATGTTTGATACAAAATTTAAATAGACTTAAGGATAACCTTAAAAGTGATCAAGTTATTTCATCCTCTAAAGCTGAGTGTATTTATGCTATATGTGGATTGTCAGCATGTTAACTTGTATGCCTGTGGCAGTGACCACCCAGACATGAGCATGCTTGAAGAGGCAGACCAAGATGACGATGACGTGCCGCTAAGCCAGCAGGTAGGAAGCTGCATTCAGAAGTGAAAAAGTTTTCTGAACTATCACAGTTTGGCCACGGTTTGGCTTCCCTTTGCCTCCCATGCTGTGATGAGTGCGGCTGGTCTTGCCTGGGCTTGGCTGTGTGTCTAGTTTGCTGTGGGGAGAATGGGATTCACTGTTGCAAGAAAAAAGTACTACATTTTAACACTATCATCTTGAAGCTGTTAATTTGCCCACCATCAGGAGGAAGATACAAAACCGGTCTAAGGCTACATTTGTAGAATGGTACCATAAAATGGTAGAATGGTAACAAGGTAACAAGGGGGTGGGGAGGAAAGGACCCCGCTCCGTAGAAATGAGTATACTTAGTAGTTTTCGAAGATAGAAGTCATCGTGCATTCTTCATTTACTTATTTATGAAGTGTGTGACTGTGTGCATTTGTACTGAAAAGTTTGCTGTTTTGGGGTGTTGCGCATATGCTTATGTTGTCTGCAGGTCAGTACTTCAGATTTACAGCAGCAGATCACAGATTACATCATGGGCCGACCAGAACTGTATGAACAGGTGCTGATGTATGAAGTAAGTTCAGTACCTTCTTGGTATGAAATCTTCACAGTGTATATGTTCTTTTTGTCAGTATGCTTTGTTTGTTTTCAGTAAATATAAAAATAGAGGAATGTCTGAGGCTAACAGTTTTCTGCCTACCTAAACCTTTTTGCAAATTATGTATCCAGCCACTGGACCTGGCGGTGCTGAGAGCAGACTTGAAGGCTGTTGGCATCAGATGTGCAAAGCAAAAACTTCTGGACTTCCTCAATTCTAAGGTTCACAACTCTTTATCCTGTCTCATCTTATGAAAACTTTGTGTTTGACCAAAACAAAGAAACACATGTGGAAGAGCCATTTCTGCTTCATCTGTCATTTTGTAGTCTTGTCCCATGCTTAGATCGCTTGCTAAGACAGGGTTCCCAGGCAGATGGTACATCTCAATAAAAGGATCTTTAAAGGACCTTAAAAGGACCCATCTGAATTTCAAAAGGACCTTCTAACTAGCATTGTTTTGCTTTCCTTTTTGCAGTGAAATACATTGTTGTTCTTAAATACTCCCATTGCTAAAGTTATAACCTGTATTACAATCAACACTAACATATTTTTATTAATTAAAACCACTAAGACAGGTTAACCAACTTGCTATCCTTCCTGCCCCGAAAGGGTTTTAAGAAGGCATCAAATGCACGCAGGTCACTTGTTGCAAATTTCGATTTTTATTTCATTTGAATAATAATATATGCGCAGTCTCAGCTTGAATAGTTTAATGTCTACAGAGAAGAGAGAAAACTGCGAAGGAAAACAGCTTGAAAGGCAGGGCCTCAGGACCTGTAGAAGTTGGTAGTTGGACCACTTATGGCAGTCTACAGCACAAAATATTGTAGTTGTTTTTTAAAATCCCTCGTACTGCTCTTCTTCCTCACCCTCTACTTGTGTCTATGAACTTCCCAAAACACACACACCCCAGCCCCCCCCCC
>SMGT01005974.1:123639-156708 GCA_004794575.1 Lanistes nyassanus
TATACTTCGATCTATCCTGGTGATAATCTGTATAACTCCCTTTACTCTAACAACCAGGCACAATGCAATGGATGAGTATGCCCTGTTCTGATTTTTAGTTCTGCAAATTACCTTTTTTTTCGTTGTCATCATCTGAGTCTGCCATACAGAACTAAATTGTTTTTGTATTTCTGTTTCCAATAAAAACATTAAAATGCTAGCATGCAATGTCAGTCACTTCATCCGCGATGCACTTTCTGCTTTCAAAATACAAAATTTATTTTCTATTCGCCCATGCAAATATTTAAAGGCTTAGGTATGTCGACAACAACAAAATTGCAGCCTGTACCTTTTTATGGGGATGGGTGGATGGTGGAGTATCAACAGGCATAAATATTATGCAAGTGAGATTCGGAGATGGGGAGATGGGGGCTTGACGGAAATTGAAGCACTACAACGGATGATAAAGAGGTGCAAACATTTTAAGCATAGTATTTTATTTTACTACCATTTATAGGGTTTCATCTTACCTCTCTTGGATGTCTGTGGAGACAGCCACAAAGAAGATTTAAAAATAATGTGCTGTTAATAAAAGGTTCTATAAAAGTACCTAAAAGGACCGAGAACTTTTCCGAATGACCTCGTAAAAATTAAGAAGTACCTTAAGCAGAATTAAGCTTTAAAGGTGTGTTTTTTTCTAAACATTTTAAAATTAAAGCACTTTTAAAGGACCTAAAAAGACCCTACAAACCCTGTAAGATTTTAATTCATTGTGAAGCTCAGATTTTAGCCCTGGTTGGTAAAAGATCACTTTATACTTTTGCCTAATATTTAATCTTCATGTTCAGACCTCAATTTATGGTTGTGTCCAGTAGCAGGCTGTTACAAGTGTTCAGGCATGGGAATTGGCTGGCGTTTGGTAGAATTCAGATTTTTTTCGGTTGGTTTGCACCCCCCCCCCAAAAAAAAAAATTAGATGCCACCTTTTTTTCATAAGCAGTTTAAAAAAAGAAAATGCTTTTTCTTCCCCCACTTTTTCTTCTTTTAACTTTTGCATGAAGAGCTTTGCATTTTCATGCTAAAATGATTTTCTTGGAACCTGCCCCCACCCCATTAGGGCACAGTTCCTGGACCCTGGCCAGATTTCAGATTGTTTGGGGCTATCCAGTTTCCATGCCTGAAGTGTTCAATCACTCTTTATGGGTTCTTCTCTATAAGCTTGGATTTTCTCCCACTACCTCACATGACTTGCATGCATCTTTTTCCACTTTACGTCAGCACTTAGCTATATAGATCTGGCCTGGTTGCTGATGGCGAGGAATCTGTTTGCAGTGCGTCACATTCACCGCCAAAAACCTGGACTGCAGGCAAAAGAAACACCAGGTGAAGAGGAACAAGAAATCGGCATCCAACAAAAAATTACATGAAACTGACCAGCAGAAATGAGTTTTCCTCGTCCACGCATGTGGAGCTGAAGAGACTGCAGCTGTGAATGACATCTGCCAGAAGACAAGCGTTTCTGAAAATGTATGCAGCAGCAGTGAATTTCTGTGGGCGTGAGCTCTTTCATGGGCTGGATGCTAGGTTACAAGAACAACTTGATTGAAGAGGGCTGTTTCTGATACATTTGCCAGGCACATTTACAGTACTAAAAAGGGCATCAAAGTAGTATGTTAAAGTTATCTGATGTTATTTGATAACATTTTAATGCTTACATCTTGTTCTTCATAAGTTAAACTGGAAGGTCTGCTTAGCTGTTTTTAGTGTTGGGACATTCGTTGCAGTTTTGCATGTCTGTTCTTAGTATTGTGTGACAGTGCTAGCTACCATGTTTTATTTTGAACATTTTGTTGGGGAGCTGAATTCTGTACAGACTAAACTGTAAAATGTTTGAGTCTGTCCTGACTTGGTGCAGTTTGAGGGCTGAATAAAGTAAGAAGATATGTGCAGTTTGTTTTTCCCAGGGAACTTTTTGATGTTACGAACTTGTAAGAATCATCCAATTTATTTGAAGCCAAAGAGTCGGCCATACAGCTGGGGGGGGGGGGTCTCTTGGTCTTGAATATTGTGACCCGAAGGACATACACAGGACAGGACAAAGGTTTTACCACTACTGCCAGTCTGACCAATATCACAGCTTAAGACAGTGCACAAAATGAATGCTGGGCAGTAGGTGAAACCGCTATAACAGACTGGACAGACATGTCCCCACAGTTCATGTAATTAACACTGGGCAGTGGTTCCAACCAGGTTTTTTTTTTTTAATGGCAGCCGGTGTCAGTTATTACTGGATGGTTGATGATGCCAAACATTTGATGCTGACAGTGACTACTGTTTTAAGTTTTAAGTTAACTGAAGAAAAAGATCAAAATCAGATTTTTTTGTTGATTTCTTGAAAACTTGTCTCAGATTCTTGGAGAAGAATTCTGCATTCTCGAGTTTGCAGTGATGGGAAGGGCATGCAGTTCCTTTACTCGGCTGCCTTTGCCACAGACTGAGTTTCAGTTTAAAAGACTTTATGTGAGACAGCAAATCGGCAACGATCTGATTTTTCCCCCCTGCAGCATGCCATTCAAGTAATTCAGATGCCTGGTGAGGTGAACTGAAAAGGCAAGGTCACAGATACAGTTGGAATCATTCAGTTCTGGAACAGGCTTCTCCTTCATATCCATGAAAAGTCTGATTTCTTCCCTAAGACTCCACAAGCCATTCAGCATTTTTGCTTGGCTCAGCCAACGCACCCTGCGAAAGTACACTACATGCCCACACTAAGACTCCAAGTCATCCACAAACAGTTTGAACTGCCTCGAGTTCAGTGCACTTTTTTAGGTAGTTAACACTGCTCACCACCACAGATTTCAGAGGAACTGTGCATAAGTTTTCTTGGTGTATAATACAGTGAAAGGTGTCCAACTAGTCGGCAGAAAGTCCTGATTCAACAAGTTTCTGTTTCAATTTTGCGATAAACCCTGTCCTGGCACTTACCACGTGCACCGTCAGTTGAAGCAACACTCAGTTTCTTGTATTAAAGCTGAAGCACAGGGAGCGGCCCATGGCTTCGTAAATATCTTTACCAGTGGTGGTGTGGTGCATAGAAGGCATGGTCAGAAAGTCCTCTGCGACTTCAAAATCTCATCTAACGACTTGAACCCCTGATGACGACTGCTAATCGAGACGTATTTACGATGTCCATGCTCTCATCAACAGCAAGAGAAAAGAAAAGCAAACAACTTGCAGCGATCTCTCAGTAGTTTCCAGATCATCACTCATATCCTACATCCTGCACGCCACAGTCTTTTGCAAGAGTCTGTTTTCGAAAGCCTGCACTTTTTCAGGGACTGAAACGGACTGCAGCCATTATGCAGTCTTTTGCATATTCACCATTATTGTGAGGCTTCAGCTTTTTCACAATGATTTGACTGACACCGTAATGTGTCCCACATTTTGCTCATCCAGTTTAGGCTTTTTACAAACATTCTGCTGTTGAATGAGAGGTGGTTTGAAAAGCAAAACCTTCAGTAAGATTTCCAAAAATGGACGAGTGTATGGTCTGAAAGTGACGCTTGGTGTTTGGTTTTCTGTATACAGCAACAATTTTCTTGCATAAAACTTCACAGGACAAACAGCTTTACTCCTGAATTCAACAAAGAACTTTTCTGTCCATTCCTGCTGAAAGACTCGTCCTTTGTCTTGTGTATGACACGCTTTGCTCTTGTTGGTTTGCCGGTAGACATGATTTTAGGACACAGTGAGGCACTTTTGCCACAGAGACTTTTCGCAGCACACACTTTTTCCCAATTTCTAACTTGTCTTGTCCTTTATACGTATAGCTCTGATCTATTTAATTTTCGACTTTAATTTTAACAAAATATCAACAAAGGAAATGAGCCAAGCTGTTCAAGACACTGACAAAGACGATCTACATATTTTGGGGCAACGCCCCTTCTTTAGGGCAGTACAAAGACAAAAATCAGGCTCTTAGCTGGTTAGGGCGACGTCTGTAGCGCAGCCTGCGAGGAACAGATGGGGACAGAAAGGTTATACAGGGAGGTGATGCATCCAGCCAATGAAGGGTGGCCAATCGCAGGGCGGGTAGGGAGAGGTGGTGTACGCTAGTTGCCAAGAGCATTAAGGACTTTGTAAATGTATGTTTTGTCAAAACTAAAAGGCCCCCCTTCCCCCACCAGAACTTATAGCTAAATGTTCATTTGTTTTGAAAAGGAAATTTAAAACAAAGGAACTGGACCAAGCTAAGACATGACAAAGACAAAGACAATCTACATGCTTCGGGGCACTACCCCTTCATCAGGACGACACAAAAACGACGAAAAAACGACAACAACGAAAACAGAAGAAAAAGACTTAGCTTCAGTAGATGTGGCGCATGGGCTGGACAGCAGGAAAATGACTAAGGGACAGTGAGTAAGCAGGGTTAAAAAGAGGGGCAGCCAATCGCCAGGTGGGTAGGAAAGGGTAGGGGTGGAGAGGGGGCGGGGTGGAGAGAAGTGTGGGTAAGGGGGTGTCAGTGTGGGAGAGAAGGAGGTGAGAGAAAAGAAATGAGAGAGAGAGAGAGGAGGGGTAAAGAGGAAGGTGGAGGGTCAGTGTTTGAGGTTGAGTCCAGTGGGTGCCATGGTACCTAAATGGGTAATGAAGTAGGATTCCATATTCTTACGGTCAATGGAATCGCCCTTCATTCTCCAGATACCACAGACCCTCATGTTGTTGGCTGGGTGTGGGGGTGTGCTAAAGTGACGTGCAACTGGTGTGTTTCTGCGGTGTTTAGTGTCAGCTAGATGTTCTGTGAAGCGGGTGTTGAGTGTGCGTTCTGTCTCCCCGATGTAGAATAAGGTGGGACAGAGGCTGCATGTGATGGCGTAGATGATGTTGCTGTCAGTGCAGGTGAAGTGGCGCTTGATGACAAAAGTGGTGTTGGGTGTGTGGAGTTTTGTGTTGGTGTTCAGGTAGGGGCAAGTGTGACAACGGGGGACATTGCATGGAGTGGAGCCGCATGATGGGGGGAGGGTAGTGGTGGCTTGAAAAGGAAAGAAAATCGAGCAGTGGAAAAACAAGAGGTGAAAAGGGAGCAAGAAAAAGAGAGAAGCAAGGGCGAGAGGGCAGTGAGAAAAAGGGGGAGTGTCAGGGTTGAAGATTTAGTTCTGTGAGTTCCAAAGTGGGAAACGAAGTAGGACTCCATATTCTTGCGGTCAGTGATCACCCTTTATCTGTCAGTCTGCTGTGTGGGTGTGTGTGCTGAAATGTGCATCTGGGCTGTTGCAGCAATCTATATAAATGTTCTTTGAACCGGATGTTTAGTGTGCGTTCTGTCTCGCCGATGTGGAGCAGATGGTGCATGAGATGGCGTAATGCTGCTGTTCCTGCAGGTGACGTGGCGTTTAATACTGACAGTGGTTTGGGTGTGTGAAGTTTAGTGGTGGTGTTAAGGTAGTGCCAGTGGGGAACATTGCACGGGGTGGAGCCAGTGGACGGGGGTGGACGCTTTGTTTGGACTCGTAGGTCATTATCCCGCCGAGACGCTAGGAGAGGGGGTTTGGATTTAGACAGTAGGTGCCAGCCAGTTGGAAAGGAGGATCCTATGTTATAACACTACGATGACACACGTGAAGCCACCATTGTTTGTTTAATCCTTGGAAACAGGTGACTCGTGAATTGTAGGGTGGCTTACAGACAGCACATAAAGTCGAATGCAGTTTTCATACAGGGAACGGTGCACATGTCCGAGGGGGGGGGGGGACTGGGGAGACGGGTAACAGGCCTGGGGCGCTAAAGTACGTGCCGAAAGTGAGATGTAAATGGCGTCATCTCAGCCAAGCACGGCTGCACCAGCAACAAGCAGTCCGTGACTCGGGGTGTTCAGAGACTAGAGTCAAGCGTGGGGAGCTGTCAGCAATTCATGAATCGTGGTATGCCAGCTCCTCACGTCGGAGACAGCGTGTGCCAGAACACCTGGCAGGATTGACAGGGCCCATGCAGTTCCCTGCTCAGAACAACGACTTAGGGGTCATCAAGAGTTAGAAGAGCTTGTGTGTCGATCACAGTTTCACAGGCGGAAGAGGTATGATATATTTGACTTCACAACAGAAGATCGAGTTATGGATACGTCTCCCCTAAACTATTGTCGTCATGTACCGCCGAGAATAGATGCTTTATATGTTCGCATAGGGTCAGTGGGACGTTCAGTGATAACTGAGTGCCAAAGAATTAAAACAGGTAAGAAATTTTAAGGGTAAATGAGGCTAGAGAACACATCAATATGCAGCAGACAACACTCCAGAGCTCAAAATAAGAAAATGATGCTACGTGCTGGCAACACGTCTACAGAAATGGTGACACAACGCCAGTGTGAGTGTAAATAATGCGTGAGGCCGCCGGAGACGAACTGTAACACGTAATTACAAACTAGCCACAGCCCATTTTTTTAAATGGCACATTAAAGTGAAAAGTTTACCACTTTATTATACACTCTGATTGTCATCCGCCAACATTACTGATGAGTCGTGATTCGACCACGCCCAGCAGACTCAGTGTAAAAAGTACATTTTAGCATCCAGTAAACAATTTTCCACTGATGATGATGATGATGATGATGATACTAGCAGATGGACTTTCCTTTAAAATTAGATATTACAAGTCAGGATTTGAGAAATGAGCTTTAAACTGTATTATGCAAGGAGCCCCGAGAGGCAGAATGAAAATGACTTAGCCAGTTTGTTGAGACTGAAATATATATATTTTTTCAAGTTTAGAAATGGATTATTCGGAGGTGGGAGAGTGTATATGTAAGGACAGACATTACAACTCTGCAACATGCAAACAATTATATTACTAAAAATAAGATTTTGACAAATAAAAGATGTTATGGAATAACTTGAAGAAAGATCTTGTTAGAAGAGGTGTGCAGTGAAATTATATGTATATTAGTGTAGTGACACCTAATTAGAAGGCAATAACTGGTAAAGAGACAATAATTATTTTCCTTTCAGAAAGCAGAAATGGCAGATGACAATGGGACAGGAGATGATGCTAACCCAGACTTTGCCTTCTTACCAGAGACAGCATGGGTTACGATACTCCAGAATCTTTCGTTGGTGGACCAGTACCATGTGTCACAAACATGTCAGAGACTCTATAACCTCTTTTATCATCCCTCCCTGTGGGGTCAAGCCCAGGTATGTCTAGTGGGCGGTCTAACAAATTTTGCTGTCTCACAGACAGGAATGCCTACTCGTTTTAAAAAAATTGTACAGAACTTTGGCCACCTGTTCCAACGTCTTATAGTACGTGTGACTGGCCATTTGGTTACCATGGAAACAGACACGAGAGAAATTCTGGCAAGTATGACGCAGACATGCCGTCTTGAGTGTCTGGTGTTAGAAGTGGGCTTAATGACATCAGACCATCACTGCAGTGGAATCAAGCCATTTGAACAAGACCTTCGGGAGATTTTGTGTCTAGTTCACTCAGCTTACAGGCTAAAGAGACTTGAAATTGTGTCATGGCCCATGTACCCCGAAGTCATGAACAGGCAGGATCTCAATGTGTTTGAAGTCATGCAGAAGAATCCAAAGTTGGACAGCTTGGAGTCTCTGAGCTTGTTTTGGATGAGAGACAAACAATGGTCGGAGCGTTCCCCTATTCTACCAGATCCTGCCTACACCAGAACCTTAGTTTGCCACTTCAGGTCACTGCATCATCTTGCCTTGCGATCACCAATGCTTAGTGATGAGCTGCTAAATGAGCTTGCGTCCTCTTCACGTGTGCAGTTGTCATTTCTCCAGATCCTCATCATGTACTCTGCTGTCGACATGAGGTATAGAATCCCGTTTCTGTCGTCCTCCTCATGGATGAGACTTACACAAAGCAGCCCAGAGCTGGAAGTTGAGTGCACTGTCATGTCTCGCATTCCAGAAGTGGAGCTGGCAGCCATGCTGGTGCCAGAGATTCCGCTTGTGGCACTCAACATACTCAAGTTTTCCGTGTGCACCCCCCAGATGTTGCTGTCCTTGAAGGAGAAGTTTCACACGTCGATGAAATCATTCGTCTGCTACCACGACCCAAACGACTGTGAGGCAATGCTAGTAGAGATGGTAGCTGCCTGCCCCCACATTCACAAGTTGGTCTTTCATGGACAGGTCCACTGCAGGAGTGTCATCGACCTGATAAAGATGGACCGACAGTGGAAAACATTTGAGTTTATGAAAAGTCAGATTATCACCAAGGCAAGCGAAGAGGATTTTGACGAGAATACAGTGATTGGGCGCACAGCCTCAGGAGAACTTGTGCAAGCTGACTTAGTTCGATTTCACGGCTACGAGTTGGAGGAGGAGCGCGAACAAGCCCTAGAAGACATGAGCAAGAGCGTGTCTCAGAGACTGGGGTACAGGTGGCGACCCCAGGACACACAGCAAGATCAGGATTAGAGCAGAGTGTTCCATGCATTTTTTTTTTACTCTTTCAAAGCAGCAGAAAAGATAAAAAGCTACTTATGGTTTAAAAAATGTATATTTTTTGCAAACCATCTTGGGATTCATTTTTATTTCTAACAATCTAATTAGCATATTATTATTAACCTGCCAACATAATATTATACTTTCGTAAGAGTGTGCTATAGTTTTTAATGTATTCGCGCCCTGGCACCCTACACGCTTGCCTCAGGCAGAGCTGGCATGGGGCGTGTCTGATTGAGCATCCCAGTGTGTGCACACTGCCGCTGGAAGTCAACCCCCACTCCCATTCCAGTTGCTTGCCAATACTCGCAAGTCCTGGGCCTGGTGGTGGCAGCCCTGGTGCAGTCACTGGCAGGGGCGCCGGCCTGTTCCACTTCTCCCCCAGCTTGCTGTCTGTCCCCGGTGCCCACGTTGATGGATGGCTTCTGGCCAACTCTCGGCTTGTTGGCCCCTCCCACTTCCCCACCGGCAGCGGTTCTGGTTCCAGTCAGAGGAGCCAGCCTGGTGCTGTGTTGTTCTCCCTCTGGGCAGCTAGGTCTTGTCTCCAGACTTGATTGATGCATGCTCTCGTACGTCTTCCCACAGTGCCAGAAGTGGTTCCTCTCCTCTGGCTGACCGAGGTCTGCCAGTCTGGGCCCTGCCCTTTGGCTTCTCATTGCCCTCCTGGGTCCTCACCCTGCTGGTAAGCAAGTCTTGTGCCCATTGATTGGAGCAGGATGTGTGCTGTTGGGTTACCTGGACGACTCGGCCATTAGGACAGTGGCCTGTGCTCCCTGCACATGCAGCCAGCATTGTCTCTTGCGACTTGCCATGAGTTTTTCCTCATGAATCCCCTTGCCCTCACAGCTTGCTGTTTTGGGCTTGCTTTTTGGCTTAGTCACTTGGACTTTGGTTGACAAGTTGCAGACTTTGTTCTAGCACTGGTCTGTATCTGCCAGACAGCTTTGCTCTGGGGAATGATTTTACAATGGTGTCATTGGCCCCACCCACAGGGTGGTGTCCCTTTGACCCATCAAACGAGCCTTCACGTCACGGTGGCATCTCACACCTGTAGACTTACTGCCACAGCCCCCACTGCTTTGGCTGGCCAGGCCATACATCTTTGGAGTCCAGGCATCGCACTCGCGGTCTGTACAGTGCTCACTGGAGACAACTGCCTCTCGCTGCTGGATGGCTGAAATCATGTTTTTCCATTGCCAGAACTTTGTGCTGCTTCCCGTTGGTTATCAAGCGATGCTTGCTCGCATGGAAACCACTCGCCTATTTGGTTAGTGGCGCACATACAAAGTGAGTGTGTGGAGAAATGGAAACTCAAGTGGCAGATGATGGAGGTCTCATTAGGGGATGATGGTTATAATCATGATGCAGCTTTTCATTGTGTGCAACACAAAGATGAGAAATTATCAATACTTGGACAAAAGAAAGCTTCATCCAAAGCTTTTTTTAAAAATTACAATTTATTAGATTAGTGCAGGTCGGTGACAACTTGCATGTTATGCTTTACTCAGCTACTCAAACTTTTGGAAAGGCTGCCTTCCCCTTTGTGTCTGATTTGATTAAATGTTGCGTCTGCAAATAATGCAACATTTCAAAAACAGTTGTACAACACCATACATCTGTATCTCAACAGTCAATGGAAATTCGGTCAGAAATCAACCCTGTCTCTTGTGTGCACCTGACGAGGGTTCACCCAGAAAAGACCATGAGAATAAGAAGTGCTCAGAAAGAAAATCTCTGGAAATTTTTTCCAGCGAATCTCTTTTTACGACAGATGAGTAAAGTCACTCCCATCTTCATTTAATTTCCCTTGAATTGTTAAAAATTCCATCTTGTATTCGCTCACAATTTTCAAGCAGTGCAGGAAGTGCATAATCACTGAAGGCAAATGAATTAATTTCTTGAAAATTAAACTTCTCACTTCATATTCTGTTTTATAGTTTACCTTTACCAATACCAGCTTTTCATGGTTCACAGAACAAAAATGTTGCCAAAAAATGCTGACAAGTTCAACACAATACAATAAACTTTATTTAGCCCGGTGACAAAATGCACCAGGAAAATGTGCTGATGTTGGTGGATACATACAATACAAAAACAAAAGAAACGTATAGAATGGATTACATGCACTACCCGACGCACGCAGCACACTCACACACATTTGATGCGCCTTGCTCTGTCATACACCCACCCACACACAAGCACACATATTTACACACCCACACACAAGCACACATTTACACACCCACACACAAGCACACCTATTTACAAGAACCAGGGAACGGGGTCGCCCGCGAGCCATCGGGCGACACACAGGCTGCTAAGAGCAACTGTTTTTAGGCGGAAGGAGGGCAGCCCCTGGAAAGCCAAGAGACTGTGTTTTCTACTTGGTGAAATTTCCTAGTATGCGTGTGTTGCCAATAAGAAACCACAATTTCAGAAGCCTCTACTGATCTGCCAAGTTCCTTTCTTTCGGCCCTCTCTTTGCTACGTGTTTGGGTACGGTAAGCCCCCTTGGGCACATGCGTCTGCATACGGCTATGTGTGAGCGCTGCCAGTACCTTTGTTGGAGTTATCTTTCGATAATTTAAGCACTCGGTCCTCATTTGTTCTTTATTAAGCCTCTACTGCTTTTCACAGCACAACTTAGGAAATTCTGTGATATTCCAAGCATTTTAACTTTTAAAAAAGTTGATATCTCATAATTTTCACCATTTTTTAAAACACTTGTTCCCATCTCCACTGACTGCACCACCAATGTGGATGTCATATTGCTTCCTTCTGTTCACAATGTTCATGCCTACAGCAGCAAACAAAACTAACATTGTGGCAGATCAGAGGAAATGGGAGAAGTGTCTATAATACTTGAATCGGGATGACAAGCGTTACTTTGCTGTGCAGAAGATGAATTTTTCTCCCAGAAAAACGTTGAAAACTGCAGAAATCCATGAATTCTGTGAGTTTTATGCCTGGAGAAATGTGCGCCAAGTACATGTGTATGTATATGGGCAAATCATGTGTGCTGCATATGATGTATCAAAACAAAACAAAAAAGCAGAAAAAATGCCCTTTTGAACCTGTCTTGTTGGAATGTAAATCAGTTTGAACAACTTTTGCTAAGCACTGTTATTTTATTCCTTTCTTGTTAAAAATGTCAATGGTTGTCTCATGGCACCTTCTCAAGTCAAATTCACAATATCCAATAGAAAATTTGTCTGCTGGTTTGTAGATGTCTAGACCTCGTCCAATCTTAATGATCCAGCCGTTGTCAAACCTGCAACATTTCCATAGAACTTAATATTTGTGTTATAATTGTACAAGCATTAGCTCCTGAGAGCTAAAGGCACCATGAATCTTGGTATGCAAACATCTGAGATCGTATCAAAAGACGATGCAGTGTAAAAACTGCTAGTATGAGTGTCTGAAATGGACACAAAAATTTACTGATGCACTTACATAACCTAGCCGATGCGGGACACTCCACCATGGAAAGAAACTCTCTAGCCTAATCCGTTTTTTCCAGAAGTGTTTAAAATACACTTAGGGATGGTGGTGGGGTAGGGCCAAAGCACAACAAATCTTGTTTGGTGCATATGCTAAAGCAGTCTCTAATGGTCCTTCAGATGGGTGGAAATTTACCTCCAACAAGGGGAAACTATCAGTCTTCTGATGGTACCATTCTTTAATTCCATGTTTTTTCATACAAACATGGAGAAATGCCCACCCAGAGGTTAGATGTATCTAAATACTACAAAATTAATAAGCGGGGTGTAAATTACTTCACCAACATTCAGTAGGCGACAGGAAAAACGTTTGCAGAGTACACATTAAAACAAAACTGAAAAGGTAAGTAAGTATTGGGGCTTAACGCCGTGCCAGCAACTAAGGCTATATCACGGCGGACTGAAGGCTATATCACGGCGGACTGAAGGCTATATCACGGCGGAAAGGTAGAGATATACAGAAAACTTCCTGGGTGGCAAGATGGCAGCTGGGTAGTCACATGCCCCTGCTCTGCTGATCTTGTCTGGGTGTTCTAGTCTTGCACCAGTGAGGATTTAGTGTTCTATATGGAGATTGGTGTCTACTCTATCCTCATGGTAATCTATTGGTCATACATCCACTGGTTTTTTTTTTCTATTTGAATACTAAAAGAGTCCACAGGCAGTCAACAGACACAGTGAGCTAACTCTGTAAGCGCAGCTCAGGCGTACCCCCCAACAATACAACATATGTTATACTGTGTTAGGCTGAGCTAGGCCCCCTGTTATCAAGTTTGTGTTTCAGATCTGTGGCTGCGATTGTGTCTGTTTTGTGACCTACGCTGCTTTTACTTGAAAAACTGCTTTAATGTAAAATATTTTGTCAAAAATTAAAAGACGTCAGTTGCCAAACCAAACAGTAATCACCTGTTCTCTGCTCTCTTACCACCCGATGATAAACTCAATATTTATGGACAAGAGTATCTGTGTTGCTGACAGTGATCTGACACCAGCACATAGAACGACCCGACCCTTTTGACAGAGTGTGGACCACTGTGTAGTAGTGTATGCAGTGAAGACTCCAGCACCCACATCCAACACCTGCCCTCAAAGCTTATATCAAGGCTGAGATCAAGGCAGCGCTGTCTGATCCGACTGTTTCAAAACTAATAGCTGATGTTGTAGCAGACAAAATCAGTGCAGTCATTTCTAGGCTGCACGCGGAGATACTAAATAAAAAGTTGAGCAAATCCAGGAATTGACCATGAAAGTTGAAGCACCAAAGCAGTACTGCCATCGTAATTGCCTTCTGGTGCCAGGAATCTCTGAGACTGAGGGCGAAAACACAGACAAAATCATCATGGGTGTAGGAACCTGCATGGATGTCGAATTAGAAGAAAGCATCACATCGGTTTGGGAAAAGATCAACTGCAACTGGTCCTGCCTCACCCCTATCATCATCAAGTTTACATCCTGCAGACACTGCGCTGCCCCAATGTCAGCCAAGGCCTAAGTTGATGGAAAGACTGCAGCAGACATACTTCGGCTGTACACTAGTCAACTACCGAGGGGGTAAGACAAAAAGGTATACAACGAGGATCTAACATCAAGCCATGCCAGATCAGGTGTCCAAGCCAGAAGCCTAAAGAAAAAAATTCCAAAACACATGGATGAGAGACAGGTGTACATCAAACAAAAAAAACACGATCAGACTGTTAAAATGACCTCTGGGAACATGCTGGTCAAGCTAGTTTTATAAGAAATGTGCTCCTACTAACACAAATAGCACTGTGTACATTGTGAGCACTGGGGGCTAGATATGTTTCAGCCATGTGACTTGAAAAGATCACATCACTCTCTGTGCAACAGCACGTTAGATGGAAGCTAAATATGTTTCAGATATGCGACGTCACAAGATCAAATCACCCTCCATGCTCTGTGCTGTTGGCAGCATGTATGTTGTGAGCACTGGAGGCTGGATACATTTTGGCCATGTGACATCACAAGATCACATCACTCTCTGTGCTCTTGGCAGCGTGTACATTGCGAGCACTAGAGCCTGGATACATCTCATTCACCCCTTCCTGATCGTTCTGAAGTCAATCTTTTGTTATATTGACTCATATCATATGTATATAACGTGTCAATATATTTAACTACTATTAACTAATCTTTTTTATTATTTTTTCCTAACATATACTTTAACTTCAATGAATGCTGCCATATTGAAGTCTGTAGGCCAGATGTTCGAGGCTGCATGTGTAAAAATCCTAAGAAGTAACTGTAAGCACTACAGACAAGAATGAAACTGATTTTAAAATGTAAACATGCTGAATAAACTCTTGTTTTCCCCTTACATCTTCTCAAAGTTAGTTAAAATCCAGCAGATATGCATCAATAATCCTGACAATTGGATTCAGTTCAAAATCTTCAGAAATCATGTAAAGAACCACAAAATAAAAATACAACTAGCTAAACAAGCATGTATGCAACCCAGACGCTTTTGGTATGAAACAATGGTGGCAGCTTGTAAATTCCTTCCTGCTAAAGAAAGGAATGTATTCAAATGATATCCTATTGCTCTTCGAAGGACAGGTGTATAATAGCAGTCTTGACAAAGCTGAATTATTTAACGAATATTTCATTCAACAGTCCCCGCTTGAAAGACAAGACAATCCACTTCCACCTCTTGACCCCACAGATTATGAACTGAGTGATATAAGCATAACAACCTCAGATGTAAGGAACATTAAACCGAACTTTAAAAAAAAATACGGCTACGGGACCCATCCAGATACACAGAAAACTATTGTTCGTAGGTGCTGACACATATCTGTCTCTATCCTCATTCTTCGACGGATGCCTATTAGAAAATGTTCCCATCTCCATGGAAACTAGCCCGTTTAACCCCCATTCATAAGGAGATGGTGACTCCTGTCCCAGCTTGGAAGGAAAACCTTTATTAATAATAATAATAATAAATGTGGATTTGTAACGCGCGAGAACACATTTCATGCACACCGCGCGGACGAGGCACATACTCAATGAAAATAACGAAAAACACACACACACACACACACACAGAGATGAACGAAACAGGTTGGGATATAGATCGTCCTTCAGTCACAGATGGGTGGAAAAGTATCATAATAGAGGAAGTTGTAGGTTAATGCAGACAGGCAGTCACGACGTCAGTCAAGGTACTTGCAGAAAAGAAAAGTTTTAAAGTTACATTTGAAAGTCTGTAGTGATGGGGAGTGGCGAATGTTGTGGGGAAGTGAGTTCCATTGGGTGATCAATGATTAATGATCAATTTGCACACCATTTGTTATCAAAGTGCTCCCTCTGTTAATCCTTTTCACACTAGCCATCTTGCCACCGAGCCAATCATATCATCCCACAGCCATGCGCTACCGCCAACAATAATGGTAGCTGGGTGGAAGATGCAGGACAGGTGTAAATGAAATGAGGACTCGCACACAGACTCTGCACAGGTTAAACTTGAGACCAATCACCATGACCAATGTGGGGGAAAACTTGCAGTGCACAAACTTTTTCCTTGGAAAAATTTGTTTCTTCTCGGAAAAGGACAAAATGTCACGGAATGCTGAGAATCAACAGATTTCCCATGCCTGAGTAAAGTATCAGCCCATGGTACACATCTCAACCTTTATGATATATGTATTTTTTTAACCTCAGAAAATGCTCAGTATGACCATGAATGTTGGAAGCAGACATGACTTCCTGCATCTTGGTGCAGGCAATCTCAGATACCCGAACACAGTCCTAATTAAAATACAAATGTCATGTACTGCACTGCATTGTACTGTGCTATAATGTACTGCACTGTACAATGCTGCACTACAGTGTACTTTACTGTACTATACTGTATTACACTATACTATACTGTTCCGTTGAGAATGCATACCTGATTTCTCTGTCATGCAGAGTACTGGACAGATGCACAGTTAATTCGATGTTGAACTTTCTTAAAGACTGACGAATTTGCTCTAGCTGTTCCATTTGTTGTGTCCGTGCTTGAGTCCCCTGGAATATTAAAAGTCATGTACTACGTGCTCCTAGCACTAGTGCTGGCATGCAGCTGTGAGGATTTGGGCAGTATGGACTGAGCTCTCTATGAATACAAACAGGTCGGTGTTTACTTTGTTCTGTGTACCTCTGCTACCCCTCGTCCAACTCTTTTGTCAGATTCTCCTTTACTTCTTTAGGGCTGCTGCCATGTCTTATGACATGACGGTTGCTATGCGACTTGAGGCTATAATGCGTCCCATAATGTGGCAGATTTTTAAAAATTTGCAGAGATGTACTTAACAGCAAAAGGGAAGCAACCTTTGTATTACTGGAAAGCTCTTATCATTGGTTGTTTCCCCTGCATGGTTTGAATGAGTTTCTAAAGCACAGTTTCGGCTTGCCAAATGTCAAAAATTAAGGGCTGACCAGGTCCGTTTCCATCATTCAAAATAGCTACTTGAAAGAAAAGAAAATATGTTAAAGCTTTGTGAACTACAAGAGTGCAGTTGTGTGTTATTTCACAGAACCATTCAGCAACAGATTCAAAGTGGAATAACCCTGATTACTGGATTTATTTACCTTTTTAAAGTGTACAAGCAGTGACACCTGGAAATTGTTCAATTTGTTTATTTTGTGCAAATATTGACTTCATTTGGCACCAGACAGTAATTACTATTTACCATTTTTAGAAAGTGCTATATTGATTGTGATATGCAAAAATAAATGTTTCCAAACATATAAAGTATATTACTGTAATTGTGGAAGCTTTCAAGTGGTATTTTCTTAAAGTGTGTAAGCCTATGTGGCTTCAAGGGTTTCTTTTCTAAGTCTTAGCCCTGTGGACCCAAAGAGTTAAAGTGGATTTCTCACTTAATATATGTGCTTTTATTTATTTATTTATTTTTTGTTACGGCTTTCCTTATATTAGTCTCTGTACTGAACCTGCTCTTTCAGGACTACATTTTAAAGTGAATTTCCAAGACAACCGCCTACCTCATCTTGTCCTGTCGTCAAAATGATTTTCACGAGAGACGACTTTTTCTTGACCAACAGCTCACAAAATCGAAGGAAATTATAAACCTATTCGGGGGGAAAAAAATGGAACTCTATAACAAAATTGGTGAAGATGGAATATCTGCTAAGAAACTTTTTAGCTTATAAAAACCAGAGGTGGACAGGACAGTCAAGAGTGCACAGCCCCATCAACTTTATAATTCTAGATGTCCATTTAAAATCAAATGAAAAGATCTTAGGGTAGATATCGGGCGTTACACAATCTGCGAGTGCAATCCTAGCAAACTTGGAGTGATCATAACGTCATGTACTTTTTTTTTCAAAATGAAATCCTCTCCAAACTGCGTACATGGAACAGGAAGAATGATTGAAAGGGTAAAAGGGTTTTTTAATATGCTAAAGTCTGCAGATGACAGATGAATACAGGTGGTTATCTATTTGACTTCAGACATGACGAACAGCACAGATGCATAATAGTGGACATTATAAATGCCCTCCATAAATGCCCTACAAATCTAGTCAATGAGCTGACATGATCTTTGTGGTTCTAAACTACCATAAACCTAGGGTGAAAAGGAAATGGGATCTGTACGACTCAACTGCAGTAAAAACCTTGTGACCTAGGGTAAAAAGAATTAGAATTGGTATGACTTAGCTGCAGTACAGACCTGGTGCATCGTACGGATATAAGGATCATCCACTTCCACGGCGGTCAGGTTCTCTGTGATGAAGCGACTGAAGATCTTGTCATAGCTGTAACCCATAGAGTCACTGGCAATCTGGATCTGCTCATGGTACTTGCCAGCTGTGGATTGGAACAGGTTTTGTAATTCTACTTATTCTACAACCGTAAAATTGATAGCATGTTTTCGTTTCTTCAAAAACAAGTTACAATATCTCAAACTTCTTGTGGATACCATAAGCATCGCATACCATCATAATAAAAAAGCCAAAACAAAATCCTAAGATATAAAACAGATAAATTTTACTTTTCTAAAAAAATTCCGTATAGTACCAGTAACTTTGTACATAACAAACCTAGACTGTATAGTGGCCAGATATATGCAGTACAGTGGAACCAATGAAAACTGGTGAAAATCCACCCAAATCAGATCATGTCTGAGATGGGGGTGGTGGGTGGTGGTGGGTGGGCTTATAAGGGAAACTTTAGGACAAATACCTCTAAAATTTGTGAACCAAAGCTCTGCTATAAAGAATATCTAGCAATCGGCAATCTACAGTTACCTGCCTATAAATATAACAATACCTTCTTTCTCATGCTGTATATGTTTCTTCAAGTCTTCGGCACGTTTTAGATATTCTTCTATCCTCTCTCGGAACTTTGACTTCTTTGTCACATCACTTGTTGCTGCCATCCGCAAGAGAAGAACAATCCTAGTAATTATTACCAGTATTGACAAAACAATCAGAAATGATTGCTTCTTTTATCGTTCCTAGTTTGCTTTATATCAATGTCAGCATCAGGATGAACCAATGATAAACCTATACAAAGTTTGCCCTACAAGGTGTGATGTGGCGGGCCATACCTTAACTTATTGGACTCTACTTCTCAGAATTACTGGACAAACTGTTATGGTGATCTCGTAAAATGTAGATTTAATTGAGCAATCGTCACCAAAACCTTTACTGCAACAGGTCAGTGGTTTCTACACCAAAGGATGACGACGCTATGAAATAATGTGAATAACTAGAGAAATCTACCGAGGGAAAAGATTCTCATACTCTGACACGTTCGCTCAGTCTCACGCAGGCAAAACACTACTAGCTCAAGAGCCCCCACCCTCGTAAAACACACAACTGTAGCGAACCGTTGTTCAACATATATTTCAAACACTAACTGACGCGACAACATCAAATATATCTACAGACTATTTACAAAGAATCACCTTGCTTGTGTCTAGGGTAAGACGCTGCCTGATTACGTCATACTACGTGGTATCAGACAAAGAAGATAATGAAACTCCAGAGGACAACCCCAACAAAGTACTGGCAGCACTAGACACAACCGTATGCTGACGTATGCAATCAAGGGAGCCTACCGTACCCAAACACGTAGCAAAGAGAGAGTCGAAAGTAAGGAACGTGGCAGATCTTTTTTGAAGATCTGCCATCCCTTTCTTTTAAACGACCCTAGTCTTCACACGGCTAGCCCCCGGTGTACCACGTGTGCATACAGCGAATCCCTAATTTATATCGTCAGCTCGCTCACTAAGCGTAAGCTAACAACTGGGATTCGACACAAACACAACATAGGACAAATACATGAAATCCTCAGGGTGCACAAAATAATCAATCAAGAACAAATGAGGACAGAGCGCTAAAATCACTAAAACTCCAGAGGGGGAATCAAACTGCAAACCGGCCTATGATCCCGCTCAATACAAACATACAGTAAGTGACCGACAATAGAGCTCCTACTCTTGTCACTACTGATACAACAACTTCTGCGATACACAACTCTGAAGCTATACAAACTGAATCAATAAGTGACCAACAACAGAGCACCTACTCTTGTCACTACTGAAACTCTTGCTTTACTGCAATACACAGCTCTAAAGCTATTCAACGACCAACTATGAAGGTAAGACACTTCCACGAACCGCACTTCACTCTATACCCTCTTAGCGTACTTGCCCGGCAACTAGCTTATGACGTCTCCTGTCTCCGGCAGGATAAAACCATCTATCTTATCACCACGAGTCCCAGACTCTAAGATAGTCTATGGCAAGAGCAGTCCTACAAGGCACAACCACAGTCACTTACTACTTTGTCTAGTAGTCAGCAGACTACAACCCGGGTACCTGCGTGTGATGCTGGAGTCCTTTGCTCTTTTCACGTCTTTGGCCAATATGGCGAGGGCAGAGGTCAGTGGGTCTACACGTGTCCGCTTCTTGTGGTCCTCCTACATTAACTCCCTCTCCATGTCCTGTCCTCTCTGTGTGTGTATCCCCCCCTAATCGCGTTTTTACCTCCTTAAGTAGCAGGCGTTCTGACGCATTAACCTTGAGTAAACCGGTTCTGGTCAGACTAGGTGGAGCAGGGCAGCTGCCATGACCAATGGCGTATCACTCCCCTATCTAAGCGTGAAGAAAAGGGGAGGAGCTAGCTGGCTCAGCTAAGAGTGACAGGTGATATCCTAGGAGTGACATGTGACACAAGGCATTTTACAAGTCCTACAAATTGTTCCTGAAATCTGGCTCAACACAATTTTATCCATGCAGAATTCTAAAATCGCAAGGTGATGATAAAATTTGGGAAGCAATATGCATACAAACCATATACTGCAAATGATGAAGTGTGTTGACAGCATGAAACTTAACACAGCAAGAGATTTATACAAGTTCCACTTACAGAACACAACATGAACCTCAAACGACAATGTAGCATAAACTAAAATTCACAGGAGTCTAGGCAGTTTCACTGTGACTTGCATCACCCACGGTTGTCCTCAATCTTTGTTCCTAGAATGATAAGAACTTAAACTACCTTTCATTACAGACATCAGCAGCCCACATCCCTCCTGGTAGCAAGTCACCGCTTCCTCTAGTCGCTCACCGCCAGCATCCAGTTCTACTGCCCGTTTCAGCAGGCCCACTGCGGACGCTTCCACTCCTTCCATGCGTGTTAGAAGTCAGCAGGTTTCAGAGTCTAGGTACATGTAAAAGGACAGCACCAATTAATTTTGCCTGTCTATTGGACATGAACTATAATTTTGCCTTAACCACTAACAGCAAATACTTTCAGAAACGGGCATGGTAATACATGTAAAACAACAGTTGAAGGGGCCAAACTTGGTCCAAATTGTATCCAGTATTGCCTGGCTATACCTTACCTCCCCTCACCAAATTTTAGTGATGTATCTTAAACCTCTCTCTCTCACACACACCAGCAGCTGAACTGGCGTAGCATATTTCGGTATGGGAAATAATCGTCACTAATTTTTATCTCTTGCGGTATTACTATCAGGAGTGTTACACTTACATGCTCACTAGTCTCTGTACTATATTGTATATAGATAATATAGTACATGAAATATCATATGTAATGTTTCGATTATTATCATTTAATAAACTTAGACAAAATACAGATGCGCGAAAATAATTTCTGACATTATTTAAAACAGAAGGAAACGCAGAATTTCAGCAGTTTTAGTTTAGCACATCGGGGTTGGCGGTGGGGTTACTTTCAC
This sequence comes from Lanistes nyassanus, assembly GCA_004794575.1. Taxonomy (NCBI): domain Eukaryota; kingdom Metazoa; phylum Mollusca; class Gastropoda; order Architaenioglossa; family Ampullariidae; genus Lanistes; species Lanistes nyassanus. The sequence continues at coordinate 144,819 of SMGT01005974.1, forward strand.
TTTCTATACCACCAACTATAGAAATAATTGGGTCGCCATGTTTTGATGCGCTACAGTTCTTTCATAAAAATGGATTGAATGCAATTTAAGCAGTTTATTAATCAAAGCTATGTTTTCAAGATGTAAAATGTATCAAATTAATACTCAATTATTATATTTTTGCACAGGCGTCTGTTAGTGCGAATCTCTTATAATTGCTGTTGCTAGGTGATAAAATAAAACTTCCGGTTAGCTGCAGTCGGATAGATACAATGTCTGGTCTGCCGCGAGAAGTTCTCAAGTGGGTCCAGAGTTTGGATCTTACCTGGAAATTGAAGACGCCTAAATGGTGAGCTGTCTCTGTCATTTGTGGCCATTTCATGATGAGTGGTGCCAGCGAATAGACGTTTTTTTTTATGGCGCTGTGTGAAAAGTTTGCCATGCTGAAGCATTTTTTTCTTCAATTTTTGTATCGGGAATCTCTAATCATCTATAGCCGCTGTCTGTAAATTGTTCCAATAAAACAGTGCAGTACATTTTCCTATAAGTCCTGAGGAACATAGCAGTAGGCTTTTTGTTTTTGGAGGGGGAGGAAAAAAGTCTATGTATTCAGTTCCTTCTAGAAAAGCTGATTGCAGATATGCCTTGAATGACTTATTATAGCGACTTAAGGAAGGGCAGTCATCACCGTTATAACATGCAAATATAATCAGTAACAAAGACGCTGCATGAGGTGTTGAGTTGGCCCTGTTGGTAGACACTGTGGTGGTTAAGCAGAGGTATGTTGATTTGAACCCTGGCTTATTGGGAGATTTCATTTGATGCCGTTTCTTTATAAAAAGGAGGTTTGGATGAGGACTTAGAGATGAATTTTTCTTTTGATGTGAATCTGGGGGCTTAGAGTTACCCTGTGTGTAGTTATACTGTAATCAGTACCAGGCAGTCAGTACATGTATCTGGTAATCAGTACCAGGCAGTCAGTACTGGGCATTCAGCCCCTGACAGTAAAAATAAATAAAATGTGGATTTGTAACGCGTGAGAACACATTTCATGCACACTTCGCATGGACGAGGCACATACTCAGTGAAAACAACGAAACACACACACACACACACAGAGGGAGAGATGAACGCAGCAAACACACAGAGGGAGAGATGAACGAAACGCAGGTTGGGATATAGATCGACCTTGTCAGTACCTGGCAATAGGTATCTGGCAGTTGGTATTGGGCATTCTATACTTGGCTGTCAGTCCAAGTCAGTAACTGGCATTTAGTACTAGGCAGTCAGTACCTGGCGGACAGTCCAAGGCAGTCAGTATTGGTGATTTTGTTTTTCAATACCACAGGGACCTGACAAATGGCTATCTGGTTGCGGAGATTTTTTCCTGGTATTTTCCTCAAGAGATCGAGATGTTTTCCTTCTACAACTGCGACTCCTTGAGTGTTAAGCAGAAAAACTGGTACTTACTTAAGACGGTATGTATCAGCATCATTACTCATTTTAGCTTAATGTGATTTTGCACGTGACCATAAAGTTTTTTTTTTGAGGTGTTCGTTATTAGTGCCTGATCTGTGATCATCTCAAGAAAATCTTACCCTTAATCTTACCTTATCCTGAAGATCTGTGTGCATGGACAACTAATCTTTGTAAAATTTCCTGGGTATTATTCAGTCTGCATAGTTACAGACCTGGAGCTGTATTCATGGCCGCTGGTTAAGCCATAAACGATCGCGATCATGTGACAAACTATTGGTTAGTGATCTTTGTTGGGAATTCATGGATGTCTTCAGGAGTTAATAATCACTAACCACCATTATTTTAATGGTGGTGTCCACTGCTGTTAAGTGTGATAAAAAACCATTAAACATGGCAGTGATCATTTTATTTTATGCTCGACTGCATGGAACGTTGAGAAGAGAGAGACAGCGCATTCCACAAGACACCAGTAAATTACTAAAAAGCTCGCTGACCGTAGAGTCTAGTTTTAATGACTCAGGCAATACACAAATATTGGAAAAATTATAAATATATATTTAAATAAAAATAATTAAAAATAAGCAAAATAAAAATAAATAATACCATAATAAATTGGATAAATTATAATTAAAATAATAATTGATATTTATTGTGAGAGCTCAGGTAATAACAAAATAAAAACTTTTTAATCTACTTGAAAAATGCCCACAAAACTCTCACAGACACACATACACACACGTACATGCATACATATTATAAATACATATACAATAAATCTGAAGACAACAGTAAGTTATGCCCACAAAGTACAGGGTGTGAACTGTTGGGTCAGTCCACGTTATTTCTCTGTTTCTTCACTGTTCTTAAAGCTTGCCTTCCTTGCTTTCTTCGCACTGCTCGCAGTTTTTCGAGTGGGAAATAAACGATGTGGCTTGGAGCACATACAAAGTGACGGGCTATCCTAAAGGATCCCAAAATACTCCCTGGTTAGCTGATGGGAGGCGGTTAGTCCCTATTGAATTGGCAGTCCCTTCAACCAATGGTTAAATGTTAACCCTGCATTCCCTAACCAACACTGGTCAAGTTTTGCATCAGGTAAATGAACACTGCAAGAAAAAGATTTTTCCTGCTGTCCAGCCTATGCGCCACATCTACTGAAGCTAAGTCTTTTTCTTCTGTTTTCGTTGTTGTCGTTTTTTCGTCGTTTTTGTGTCGTCCTGATGAAGGGGTAGTGCCCCGAAACATGTAGATTGTCTTTGTCTTTGTCATGTCTTAGCTTGGTCCAGTTCCCTTGTTTTAAATTTTAAATGAACACTGGTCATGAATACAGGCCCTAACATTTACCCAAAGTCTTGAGTCTGGCGGATGTGGAGTTTATCAAGTCTAAAATGACTAAAGATCTGATGAGCATACTCTATTGCTGACATTTACATGCAGTTTTTCAAGTCCAAACGACTAAAGATCCCCGATGAGTATGTAGAGGGAACCATTCACTGTAAAGAAGGAGCTGCAGCCTTGCTGCTGGAGTGCATGTACGAACTTCTCACACATCGAAAGTGAGTACAAACACACCATGTTGGAATTCAAAACGTGGATAACTTTGGTGCAACAGCCAACTTGCAATGCATCTTGTACATGTACTAAGTTGTTATTTCTACAGAGGTTGTGTTGATAAATTTAACACCTGCAGATATTTTTATTTTCAAACAGCTTGGAGATGTCACTGTTGACAAGGAATGTCCTTTATGAAAGAACTTTTCTCTGTTGAAACACGTTTATCAATCAGGGCCACCAAGATGGAACCAGACATGCCAGTCGACTATACAGACCATGCCTACCAAGTCAGACTGCCCATGCACGCTAGGTCTACTGCGTCAAAGGCAATTAAAAACAATCTTCGAAACACAGAAATCATGGCCACCCCATGTCGTGTTCTTAATGCTCAAAAGGTTGGTCTTCATCTACATATTTGGACTTGTTTCTTGATGCACAGTGTGATAAAAGTTCAGCCTGTTTTTTTAACACTCAGACATGTATGCTTACCACACAGTGCTTCAAGTTTGACTTTACTTTTGAGTTCTAATCACTGTCTTTTCTTAAGAGACTAAAATAAAGGTTTATTCCAAAGAATGCATAATTGCAGTGTCAGAAGATCATCAGTAACCACATTGATCACCGACGGTTAGAGAGAGCATCAGATCCTGTGAGATTTGGCATGACGCCATCTATTGGCGAGAGATGTCTGCGCAAGCCTGTTCCAGTGATAAACCCTGGAGACAGCAAGGAGGAAGTTAAAGAGGAAAGAGATTCAGTGTCTGGTGGCGGCCAGGCCAAAAGAACCAAGAAAGAACAAAGTGAGCACTGTTAGCATCCTCATCCTTTTGACTGGGACTTTTTGCACCATCTTTTTCCTTGTCTCTGCTCGTTTCAGTAGAAGTCTGTTGTTATGTTGTCAGTATTTTCTGTCATATAAACTGTGCACAGGTAAGCTACTTGCACTAAGCTTAAGCTTACACACCTGCCTTAAGGCTGATCTTACAGGGATGATCTGTCGTAAGACAAACTTTGTCAATCTCAGCTCTGCATTTCATATACACGGGTGAACTGCGCTTGTCCTTTTCTGCACTACAACAACAAGCATTTTCGGTATGTTGAGCATCACATAGGTATATTAAATTAGAAGCAGAGTGGGTGAACTTCCCTGGGCATTTGATTATGGAAACCAGGGGCAAGGCCACCAAAATGTATCCCTCATTAAGATTAGCTGTTATGGTCATTTCCTGTCAGTGTTTATTGTGCATTTTGATCTACCAGTGCTTCAACCTAAGATAAGAAAACCTGATTTTGCTAAGCACAAAATGCCAAGATTGTGTTACATGTACTCATTTAGACATTTTCCCCAGCTAGTAATACTTTCTCAGCACCTATGTCACAACCCATCCATCAGAACATGTACTGGCCAAGATGTGCCCACATGAATCTTTTGCATGAATGTCCATTACGGTCAAATGTGTACACACAGTCCCATCAATAGCCTGGGTAGAACGAAAGGTTTAGCATGACATCATCTTTACGTTTACTTGCATGTCCTTCATCTAGATTGGATTTTGCATGTCTGCCTGCCAGTGAAGTTGTGCATGTCTGCCTGTGCAGGTGGCATGACCAGTTCATCTCTCACACGAGAGCCAAGTGTTCATTTCAAGGAAATCCAAGTACAACAGATGGACAAATCTGCATTGTACAGCATGCCTATTTATGGCTTTTGACCTTACATTTGATTTGTCTTATCGATCTGCATGCTGTCTTGTCCAGATAAGGACTTCATGAGGTTTTCCTGTGAAAGAAAAGCTGGCCGTCTTTAAAAACATTTTCTCTTAAAACAAAATTCCTCTCAGGAAGTTTCCATCAACAAAAAACTGAGGTGAAGCTTGGAAACAACATTCCAGGTTCTTTTTGTTATTTACAGAATTTGAGAGTTTACATTTCATTTCATTGAGATTTTGTTCCACTTGTTATGTGAAATGGTAACTTGAAATTTGAATTTTGAAAGAGTGTCTACCTGCTTTCTTCAGCACAACATCAACGTTCTCCACCATGATGCCATCTGTTCAGGAGCAAACTACAGTGTGTACGGTGTATATCTTCTCTTCTGTTCTTCAAAGGTATCAGATACCATGTTTCTGACTCGAATACGAGTGAAATATTTTCACATCTCAGTTGAGAGCAAGGCTATGAGGCAGGATATCAGCAAAATCAGAACTTTAGAGAACTATGACAGGTTTGCCATGAATAATGCCATTATTTCTGCCGTCTCAGATCTCATACGTGTCCTTTTACTGCATTATTCATGCTGGATGAAGTAGAATCTTTGCAATCTGAGTTGGATGATTTTGCAAACTTGTGTGCAATGCAATAAAAATTGGACTAAGACATGCCCTGTTGCTCCGTTAGCCCCATCACAGAACACATTATGTAATCTTGTTCAGTAACTGTACATTTTTCCTCTGAAAGCATACAACATGCCATGGACCACAAGCACAGAGATTAAATAAAACATTCATCCACCACAGACACAGAGATTAAATATAAAATGGCATAGATCACAGACACAAAGATTAAAATACAATGCTTCATGGATCAGATTAAAACACGAGATGCTGTAGATCACAGAGATTAAAAAACTCCCTAACACCACCCTCAGTCTTTGTAATGACATCTATAATGCAGTTCAACAAAAGGTTATTGGTGCAGTCTTTTGCAAAATCCACGTAAAAAAGCCTAACACACAACCAAGATTGTATCGCTTTCATACAAAATTGAAATATGCCTGTATATGCATAACTTCAATAAAATGCACATTGAGATCCATAAACAAGCGTAAATAGTAATCTTTCACACAAAAATCTCCCATCAGTTAAAAACAATCGTAATGCAAAATTTGCTTAAAGGTGATTTCAATCTGAAAAATTCATGAAAGAATGCCACAACCTTCTACAGCAGAAGCAGATTACTGTCTTCATCAGCAATGTACCATTGTGTGTGGTGATCAATGTTAAAACTTTTTTCTTGCTGCTGCTTAGATGTGCTTATAACTTAAGCTGTGTTATGAAGCTGCCGTGCACAAAATGCCATTCCTTATATGATTATTATATGATATGATACACATTATATGATGCACATAACATCACCAAAACCCACTGATCACTCAAACATCCAAATGCAAAATATTTTACATCATGAAGACGTTATTAAAATACACATTTTTGCTCTAAATTTGTGTTTCTTTAGCAATACTTACCACAACCCAGATTGCTAAATTCTCAAGTTAGCAATCCCGAATCGCAACTTCCAAACAAAATGTTTGACAACATAAGCCTGGTGAGGCCCCTGGCCCCATGTGCATACCCGATGTGCCACCGATCCACACTACTCACTGGCCAATTCAAGCTGACTTTCAAAAGCCCGAATAAAGCCCGCAGGGAGAAGGGTGGGTCTAAGATGGGTCATGGTAAATACTGCTAAAAAACCACAAATTTAGAGCAAATCTATATTTTCTTGTCACAGTATGTACCATAACCAAGAGTGCTGACTAGCACAAAAAGGTGAGTGAAAAACTTTCCCGGGTTAGGAGGTGGGATTCTGCCAGAGGTGTTGCGCAGCCACAGTGGCTGGAACACCAAAGCAACTGTCCTCCCAGTGACAAAAGAGATCTCTCAAATAGAAGTTTCTAAAAGGGTCCTCTGTTTGCCAACAGCCTGCCTGAAGAACATCACTGAGTTCAAACAACTGAGATGCCAAGAACGCAGCCCGAGCCCTTACTTCATGTGTTCGAGCTGCTGACAAGGGTAGTGAGGCCTGCCTCCTGCCCCCCACCATTTCCGTCGCAGCATAGGCTTGCCAGATAAAAGTTGAGATCCTGCATGAGATGCTGACCTAATCTCCCAGGACTGGCCAGCCTGCAGAATGAGGAACGGCTGTCTAATAGTGGAATCCCATAATGGGATCGTATGTCATCCGTACTTGTGCAAAGCTCAGACCGGACAATTGACAAAGTCAGGGTCGGACGGGGTAAGAACCGTGGATAAAGGCAAAATGGAGACCCAAGGCTTAGAGAGGCAATGCACAGAGGCAGGCAACACACCAGCTATCGATGACAGACCACAGAGCTCTAGCAGAGGAACAGATGACATCATCAGAAGTCATGACCCTCGGGGCCTCGGAGACATCAGCAAAATCTGAGGCACTGCCTGCTGAAGTGACAGCAGCCAACAGTCCATGACGACGATTGTCAGAGCACCGCTCATCCTTCTTGACAGAGAAAACAAACAGAAGCTCAGTTACAAGATTTGCTAACGTCCGAAGCCTCAAGTGAGTGTGACTCACATGTAACATCACGAGGCATGTTAGTAAATGTAAACAATAAGCCACTAACACCAAGCTGTGACTAGCAATAAAACAACAATACAACTGCTAAGGCAAATGCTGTGCAACATTCGTGAGTACAGGCACGACAGTTCAACAGACAACAATGAGGAGACACTGATGTCACACCCAAGCAGACAATGAGCCAGAGAACGAAATCGCACCACACTGTGTGCAACTGTTAACTAAAACAGCAAGCAGTACAGACAAGAAACAAGAGAAAAAATAACAAACTTGTATTCCTTGTACTCAGCTGATGCAGTGTATTGCTAGGCAGTCAAGGAAATTCAACCCTGTAACTACAATGTGGGACTAGCAGTTGCAGCACGACATGGGACCACGGGGCTTGAGAAAGTCAGCTTGAATTGGCCAGTGAGTAGCGTGCATGGGTGGCACATCAGGTAAGCACATGCGGAGGAACCTCACCAGGGTTATGTTGTCAAACTTTTTGTTGGAAGTTGTGGTTAGGGATCACTAACTTGAGAATTTAGCACTCTGGGTCATGGTAAGTATTGTGACAAATAATGTATTTTCTCCTGCTTATTTTGTGAAAGATGAAAGTTTAAAATAATATGCTAGTTTGCTGGGAGGCATTTCAACAACCTGAAGAAACGTGTGTGGCCTTGGAGCCTCAGCTTAAAGGAAACATTGATGGCACTGCCTATTCCAAGTTTCAGTGGAGATCATACCAACATCATCTTCCGTTCTTGCTGAGCAAAGCTGACCCAAAACAAATCTTGACCTTGGCGAATATGTCTGCTGCTACACACAATTTCAGGGAACTGTGCAGTTTTCTTCCAAACTGCATATCTCAGAATGGATTGATTCTCATTCCTGAACCCAGTGGAGAAAAAGAGTTGACTTTAGCCCACATGAGTGCTTCATTCACAGACACAGCAGACTTTCCATCCTCAAGAAACACGGCAAGCCCCTAGTGAAAAAGCCAGTGAAATGGTCAGCTTGTAGTCGGTCAAAAGTACACATTCCTAGAACTAATACTCCCCCAGCCACCATCTTACTCTCTAATTCATGCCTATATGCTCACCACACAACATAGTTCAGTTTCCTTCTTAGCTTGGTGGAGGCAAGACATGTTGGGCTCTAGCTAGCAAAAATACAGTTTTGTTCAAGTCAAAATGAAAAAGAAAGGAAAACAGAAAGACAGGCTCTAGTCTCACTGTAAGACAGGTTCAGCCTGTTGTTGCAAAATATTCTCAAATCTTTGCCTGTGTGAAACCTAGCGGTTAGCGGTCAACAACGTGCTTCTTCATAGTCTTCCTCCCCTCACGCCCCACTGTGACATGCACCTCCATTCACCACTGTGACATGCACCTCCATTCACCACTGTGACATGCACCTCCATTCACCACTGTGACATGCACATCCATTCACCACTGTGACATGCACCTCCATTCACCACTGTGACATGCACATCCATTCACCACTGTGACATGCACATCCATTCACCACAGTGACATGCACATCCATTCACCACTGTGACATGCACATCCATTCACCAGTGACATGCACATCCATTCACCACTGTGACATGCACATCCATTCACCAGTGACATGCACATCCATTCACCACTGTGACATGCACACCCATTCACCACTGTGACATGCACATCCATTCACCACTGTGACATGCACATCCAAATATGTGTTTGCAATAAGCACCAATGCCATGACAGCTCGTCAGGATAGCAGTCTACATTGCATTCCGCTGCAGGGCCAGCAATGTTCCTCCCAGTGAACTCTTGTCGGCCTGACTGTCAAAGGGATGGACAGCTGAGGGGAGACAGGGATCACGTTAATGCACTATTTTGCATATCTGATGCATTTTAAAACCCGGTGACACATTTCTCTTGTGACACTGTGAAAGGCATTCGCTAAAAAATTTTGGAGGTTGAGTTGGTTTCTTGGCCATATAGTGTACTTACAGAGGTCTTTGTACAACACTTCTAAATGAAATTATAGTTCTTCTCAGCCAAAATAATACACTTTCCTGAGCTATAGTTTGTTTCATATAGTCCTTTTCTTTTAGAATAATTGGCACAGTGCTGTATTTTACCTGTCTAGAAACGAAACATAGTCTAGGCAAGTAAAAGGTTTATCAAACATTGTAAGCTTGCTGTTCTTGACTTTGTTGAGTATCCAGACTTTGTGATACTCGCTACTATTGCCCTTACCATCCCTGTTAGTTCTGTTCCTTGCAAAACTGGATTTAGCATGCAGAAATTTGTCAAAACTTCTCGACAGGCAAGGCTGACAGATTTGGCAGTTGACAACTTCACTCTTTGACCCCATTGGGTTCGGCTAAATTGTGGCGAGCCTGCGTCAGTGCAGCTAGCAAAATTGCGACTTAAAAATCTGTGCGACGCATTTAACGGTACAAGGGTGGTAAAAACTTTGTATCATTGTAAAGCTCTATCTTCGGTTGTTTCCCCTGCACTGTCTAAATGAGTTTCGGAAACAGTTTCGGCTTGCAAAACATGGTTAAGTGTAGCGGCTGGCCAGGTCTACTTCCATCGTTCACAATGGCTACACATGTTTCGTTTCTTGTGGGTGCGAAAAGTGACTATGTTTGGGACCAAATAGTAAGTAGTATTTAATACTTGTAACTAAAAGTATGTTTCCGTTGTGATGCAGAAGAATAGATCTTTCTAAATATGTAAAATATATTACTGGGAGTGTGGTATGCACGTCACTTCAGTACACCCCCACACACAGCCAACAACACGAGGGTCTGTGGTATCTGGAGAATGAAGGGCGATTCCATTGACCGTAAGAATATGGAATCCTACTTCATTACCCATTTCGGTACCATGGCACCCACTGGACTCAACCTCAAACACTGACCCTCCACCTCCCTCTTTTTCCCTTCACCCCTCCTCTCTCTCTCTCTCTCTCTCTTATTTCTTTTCTCTCACCTCCTTCTCTCCCACACTGACACCCCCTTACCCACGCTTCTCTCTCCACCCCGTCCCCTCTCCACCCCTACCCTTCCTTACCCTTTCCTACCCACCTGGCGATTGGCTGCCCCTCTTTTTAACCCTGTTTACTCGCTGTCCCTTAGTCATTTTCCTGCTGTCCAGCCTATGCGCCACATCTACTGAAGCTAAGTCTTTTTCTTCTGTTTTCGTTGTTGTCGTTTTTTCGTCGTTTTTGTGTCGTCCTGATGAAGGGGTGGTGCCCCGAAACATGTAGATTGTCTTTGTCATGTCTTAGCTTGGTCCAGTTCCCTTGTTTCAAATTTTAGTGTGGTAGTTTTTAAGTGGTATCTTTTTTAAAACGTGTAAATCTATGCGGCCTCTGGGGTGTCTTAGCCCTGCGGGTCCCTTCTGGGTCAATGTGTTAATGAGAATACCAATGGAAGCTCCGACCATCTTAGAATCCAGTGGTGTCATCGGACAAGCATGCACACTCTTTAGTGCTCGTGCAGATCATTAAAAATAGGTGAATATTCAATAAGCTATAATACTGACATCTTTTCTGATCGCACGCAAAACATCTGGGTCTCATGCATTTTAGTTCAGGCTAAGTTTATGGAAAACCTAGTGCAATGCCTGGGGAGACAAGCTGCATATGTCGCCACCTGTTAAGGTATCAGCACATAGTGGACATTTCTACCTGTATGAAAACAAGGTAGTTAACATAACTGTGTATTATGTGCCTTGAACAGCCAAGCAAACTGCTGAAAAAAAAACTTACGGTCATACTGAACAGCATAACCTCCATTTCCTCCACCTTCATTCAATACACAGTTATAAACTGATATCTGCACAAGATACCTGTATCCTATGGCCTGTGATGACCGACACATGGACGTCTGAATGAGAGGGAAGCTGGGAGCCAGACACGCAGTCAGGACCACGTTCCAATGGCCACATCTCTTTACCAAGTCGCTTCTCAAGCCTTGTCCAGTATGCGTTGCTAGGCTCAGCCCCTGCGCAACTTGATCTACACTCAGAATAAGTGTGAGGAATACCTTGACTTTAATCTTCTGTTTTTCAAACAAAATTGCTTACCTATAGTACACTTAATGCTTGTAATCTTTATCCAAAAATTCGGCATGCAGAACAATACAAATTTCACGCGTCTATGGTCTGATATTAACCAAAGAGCATAAGTGCATAAGCTGCTTTTCTCTCACCACTTTCAACTGAGATCCCAGAAATTCCTGAGATCTTGTCTCGTCATAGGTGCTTTATCATGATTATTAAGAAGCGAAGTTTGTAGAGATTCAGTAAGATTTTTTTCCTGAGTATATTTTCAAACTGGGTTAGTTCTTATCTGGTTTGGTTTGGTTCCCATTACAAAGTACATAACGTCAACAGACTGTCTTACACGTGTTTCGTCCAGGCCTCTAGATCATGCTCCACATCCCATTACAAAGTTCATAACGTCAACAGACTGTCTTACACGTGTTTCATCCAGGCCTCTAGATCATGCTCCACATCCCATTACAAAGTACATAACGTCAACAGACTGTCTTACACGTGTTTCG